>JAADWZ010000062.1:0-90502 GCA_023336445.1 Pythium dissimile
AGTTCACAGAGCAAGTGACATGTTCTTCGAGTACTAGTATCTCTCAAATTCAGTCAAAATGAGCACTTTTATCAGCAAAATTCTGGTGAGCAGTACAATTGAGTGGCGTAGTAGGCTTGGGGGACAGCTGATATCTCTAGAACTCGGATTAGGTTCCACCTCGGAACACGCGTTTAGAGAACTGAGCAGCTGCAGCTGCCTCCATCTAGCGTGATCTATTTGTTGGTGATGGTGCTGCAAGATGTTGTCAGCGATATCACCAACCCATCAAAGCCTGTCCTCTGCAGCCATGATTCAGTTTAATCCGGATATCGCTAAAACTCGTGCTGTACTGTAATACCAATGCCAAATGTGGGTGTGTCTCTCTCAATTATTAAAAAACGTCGAATATCTCACCAAGCGCCACAGAGACTTTGAATGATGGTTGGTTTAGTCAGGAATGTTGACATTGCATCCGTGTTCTAATTGGTCCAAATGAAGCAATGTCATTTAGAGCCAATCCAAACAGCCCAACAATTTGCCGCAGACTTTCTTCTGCAACTCGGAGAGTCGTCATCCAGCCGCAAGAAGTAGATATTCCATGGAGACGACATTGCTCACAGACAACGCCAACGCGGCAGCGCTAGCGGCACTGTCGTTCGGTGATCCCGGCAGGCTGGCAGCGTTTGCGCCGGTGCGTGGAAACATGACGCCGTGTCCGCACTGCCGCGAGGGCTTCGGCTCGGCGTCGCTAGCGATCCACGTCAAGCGGTGCCGCGCGCTGCTGCCCGACCCGGAGGCGGAAGCAGCGGCTGAAGCGGCCGCGGAGGCTGCCATCAAGGCTGCCAAGAAGAAGAAGAAGCGGCGTGTGCCGTCGCTGGTGGATCTGTACGTGCTGTCTTGTGTACACAACTAGTATTTTTTTTGCGTGCTACCGAGGATGCTCGAATGGTAGATGTCTTCGGTTTGTCACGCGCAACTTCCAAGCGGTGTGTATGGACAAGGTAATGGCCGCGCCGGAGCATGAAGGTACGTCATATTCTGCGATTATATGGATATATCTCGCACTGGTGATGGTGATGCGGACAGTAACGGTGTTGATATGACCCTTGCGACACAGCGTATTTGATCGAATCCTTGCCAACTGGGCTCGTCCATCGCATCATCACCAATTTGGTGTTTGAGAACAGAACGGTGCAGTACCATCGTTGTTCGCGCATCGAGCGGAATCGTATCGTAGAGATTGATTTGCTGTATCAGGTGACCGAGAAGGAGGACAAACTGCGAGCCAAGCTGCGTTATCTACAGCGCGAGTTGGACGAGACGAAGGCTCAGAAGGGTCAGCTCGAGAGCTTTCGCAGTCAAGTGGCAGTCTTTCGAAGTCGCCTGACCGACCAAGATATGCTCGTTGAGACCATGAAACGGGATCTGGAAGTCACAAAGAACGAGCTTGCCGGTGCCGTGCAGCTGAACTCCCAACTTCAAACGCGATTCTCAGGCATGCACATGTCCCAGCTTCGCTTGGATAATCGAGTTCGTATTTCATGGACTTCCACTACGTCCTTCGACCAGCTGACCCAATTCTTGTTGTGTAGATCAACAATCTAATTGCCGAGAATGACAAGCTCAAAGGCGAGGTCCGCGCTGCGAGGAAGAAAGAAACGGACGCGTTCAAGCTGCTCGCGAGCGCTGCCAGATCTCGGAAGCCGATTGACCAAGCGAAGGCGCTAGCTCTTCAGGCGTCAGTACCTCGCGACCCACCGCAGTTGCGATCGAAGAAGCGACCGTTGGTGTGTGAGAATCGGTTCGTAGCGCCGCGGCCTCGCACAGAAGGCTCCAAGATCCCGTATCCTGCGCATTTGCCAGTGTCGTATGCGGCTAAGTGTCTACCGGTCACTCACAGGCGGTAGTCACTAGTGAAGTACCTCGTACTTAGTAAAACCGCAAACAGTTCTTTTCTGCTGATGAGTCAGTCAGATATCGAAGAAGGAAGTAGCAGCGGATCAAAATGAGTGCGGTGGGCATGTCGGCAGGGCTGCTGCCCAGAGCAGCGGCTCTCGCCAACACTACGATTCACCACGAAGAAGAGAAGCTCAAAGAGCACCGTCTGGTGTTTAGTACGGTATGGTCGTCTATCTATGAGCAGCGAATTTGTTTGAAAACAAAATCAGATGATATTGAATGTGATGAACAGGTCCATCAAGTACTCGACGAGATGGTGTACGACGTGGAGACACACGAACGTGAGTGCGAAGTAGCGCGCCTCAAACACGAGCTGCATATCGCACGGAGTGCTGTCATCGAGTACCAGCAGCGAGAGAGTGTTCTGGTACAGGAACGACAGCAGGTATTGTACAGCATCCTCGTCTCGAGTGTTTGTATCTGGCAAGCTGATCTTACACTGGTACTGCAGGCATTTGACTATGCATCAGCTGTCGAGCAAGAAGGCAAAGCGATTCTACGGCGACTGGACGAGCATTTGGCCGTCGTGGTTGATGAACTCGCGAAAAATGATACAGTGGAGAAGGAGCTCGCACTCGCTCGGGAGCAACTCCACTTATCGGCTCAGCTTTCGAAAGAACTCGCGAATGCGCAGCGAGAGATCCGCGAACTACACCGCCAGAACAGCATCCAGAAATTGCTCAAGACAACGCACACTCCGTCAAAGTCTCATTCGAATACGGGTTCCAAACTAGATCGAGGGTCGAATACTCCAGGGCTAATCAACAGTTCCCGCCCTCAGCTGCGAGCGCCTCGTTCCTCAAATCAGCTCGAGGAATCGGATACATGTCATTTCGACCGCTGCTCGGACGCAGTGATGATGAACGTGTTTGCACACTTGGACGCAAACAGTGTGTTTGTCGTGAGTCTCACGAGCAGGACCTTGATGACCCGAGTTTACACACTTTTTGGGATGCCTCCCAACTCTGTGGTGATGAAAAGAGCCAAATTGTCGGACACAAGCCTGCCTCCTCAGCAACAGCCACCTCTGTCCGCTCTCAGGCAAGGCGTGTTAAACACTCGGAGTCAAAGCAGTGTCGTCGCCACTGCCGAAAAGGGACGCTCGCAGCTAGCCAAGGCTGAGATGATCGTCAAAGCGTTGAAGAAAGACGAGATCAAGCTCTTTCACGACATGTCAACTCGAGTTAAGACTCTCGAGGTGCGTCAACTCAACTCCGACGGTGGTGTCTCCGAGGATGGATTTTTCTAACTGTCGTGTGATCCCATATTAGAGCCACTTATCGCAAGTGCAGGCGGAAAAAGAAGATGTAGCTGCTCGTCTACATAGTGCTGAAAGCGTCCGCGACTTTCTCATGGACAAGCTCAAGGAGTTGGAGGATCGACTGACGACGATGATGGAGGTGTCCTCCAAGAAAGACGCGCAAAACGCGATGGACCGCGAAATCATCGGATTTCTTGATGCTCGGATACATGAATACGAGATCACCGTCAAACGGCTCGCGACTCAGAACGAAGAGATCGGGAAGGAACTCGACCGCGTGCGGCAAGACCACGCGTCAAAAATCACGGTACGTCCGCTTCGTTCTACCGGTCTATCGCTGCCGAATCACTCACGGGGTGTGATATGAGCAGATCGTCCAGGATATGGTCAGTTTGCTTTCGGACGAGAAGCGTGATCTCGATACACAGCTCAAGGTACTGAATACCCGCCTGGGTCATGTGTTGAAATGATAGAGATCACTGAATGATACTGATGGTCACCACTCTTGCTAGTCGCAACGCAAGGTCCTCGTCCGAGAGGTGAAAGCGCTACGAGTCCAAAACCAGCAGCTGACGCACGACAAAGAGCGCTACTTCACGCAGCTCAAGCAGCTTCGCCTCGCGCTTCAGCATCTTGATGACCTCTCTTGAGTTTGAGTAGTGACATAAGTTGCAAGGCACTATGATGAGAAACAATTTCTTCTATTTGAAGCGGTGTTTTTCCATCAAATGACCGTCACTCTTTCCCGCCTTCCACCATGTTCGAGATTGCGGGTTTCAACCAGTATTGATGACGGGGTGGGCCGGGTCTTGGAAGTCTGCCATCACAGTGTCTCCTCTTCTGAGAAGCAAACGGGCCACGTTTGTGACGTCTAAGCCCGTTTCGTGTGGCCCACCTTCAAGACAACCATCGACAACCGTCAGTAGCCCCAGAGGTACAACTCGATCATCTCGACGTGAGGACTATGGCGACCGTCGGCGCACTGCGTCGGCTCTCGAGCTCCACGCGCCGCGCGCAGCAGCTCAGCGCTCATGGAGGTCTAACCAGTGGTGCGCTGGCCAAGCGTCCGCTGCTGTTGCATGCGCAGAGCAACCCAGCTGTCTCATGGGGCTCATCACCAATGTGGCGTTCGACGTCGTTCGCTGTCCGCTGCTTTGCCAACGAGGCCGGCGATGATGGTGAGAACCCGCAAGGAGGCAGTGACGAACCAGTGGGCAACAGCAGCAGTGGCTCTGGCAGCAACCACGGTCACAGCCGCAAGAAGCACCGTCGAGGATGGCGCAAGCAGGCGGAAGAGCCTTCGGCACAAGCTACCGGGGACGGCAAGGTGGAGGTCGTGGAGAACTCGGTGGCTCGACTGGGAGAGGGCGACAACGCGCCGAATTACCCTCACGTGCTCGCGATCCCAGCGCATCGCCGCCCGTTCTTCCCCGGTGTCGTGCTGCCTATGACGATCACAAACCCGGATGTGACCAAGGCATTGCTGGCACTCAAGGAGAGCGGTCAGCAGTACGTGGGAGTTTTCTTGAAGAAACCGGTCGCGTCAAGTGCGACAGCAGCGGCGTCGGCGGCTCTTCTGGGCCAACCGCATGATTCGAAGCAAGGAGGCGAAGATCTCATCAAGGACCTAAGTGAGATTCACCATGTTGGTAGTTTTGCGCGAATCGACAACATGCTGCCATTCGACGCCAACTCGGTGCAAGTGCTGATGGTTTCCCAGCGTCGCATCATCATCGACGGCGTCCACGATGCTGGTCCGCCTCTGCGTGTGTCCATCAACCCGCTGGACAACCCCGATTTCGATCCAAAGAGCAAACTGATCCGCGCCTACTCCAACGAGATTGTCGCGACGTTACGTGAGATCGTCAAGATGAACCCATTGTTCAAGGAACACATGCAGTACTTCTCCCAGCGTATTGATATCCATAATCCGTACAAACTTGCGGATTTCGCCGCGTCGGTCACCACGGCGGACGGTGAGGAACTGCAGCAGGTCATGGAAGAAATGAACTGCGAGCTGCGGTTGAAGAAGGCTCTCGAGCTCATCACGAAGGAGCTCGAACTCAGCAAGGTACAACAAGTGATTAAGGAGCAAGTGGAAGAGAAAGTGTCGAAGAACCAGCGACAATACTTGCTGATGGAACAGTTGAAGGCGATCAAGAAGGAGCTTGGCATGGAGAAGGATGACAAAGAAGCCATGACCCAGAAATACCGCGAGCGGCTGGATTCGTTTGAGCCTGGTAGTATTCCAGCGAACGTGATGGAAGTTGTGGAGGAGGAATTGGCGAAGATGGCCATGCTGGAAAAGAACTCGTCGGAATTCAACGTCACGCGAAACTACCTCGACTGGCTCACACAACTGCCGTGGGGGAAATCAACGGAAGAGAACTTCGATCTCGCCAAGGCCAAGCATATTCTCGACGAAGATCATTACGGTCTGTCAGATATCAAGGAACGCATTCTCGAGTTCATCGCGGTGTCTAAGCTGAAGGGAGGCGTGCAGGGCAAGATTCTATGCTTTGTTGGACCTCCTGGTGTAGGCAAGACGAGTATCGGTCATTCGATTGCTCGCTCGCTCAACCGAGAGTTCTATCGCTTTTCGGTCGGTGGTCTCAGCGACGTTGCGGAGATTAAAGGCCACCGACGCACATACGTTGGTGCCATGCCAGGCAAGGTGATCCAGTGCTTAAAGACCACGCAGAGCTCGAACCCATTGATCCTCATTGATGAGATCGACAAGCTTGGCCGTGGATACCAGGGCGATCCAGCTTCGGCTCTTCTCGAGCTGCTCGACCCTGGCCAGCACAACGCCTTCGTGGACCACTACATGGATGTGCCGGTTGATCTTTCCCGCGTGCTGTTCATATGTACCGCAAACGTGACGGATACGATTCCGGGACCGTTGCTTGATCGAATGGAGGTCATTCGCTTGTCGGGATATGACTCACCCGAGAAGCTCGCTATCGCCAAGCAGTATCTTGTGCCGAAGATCATTGATCGCACTGGTCTCGGAAAGGAATCACAGATGACCACGCCAGAATCACTTGGTCTAACTGATGAAGCGATCCTCACGCTCGTGAAGCAATACTGCCGAGAAAGTGGCGTGCGGAACCTCGAGAAGCATGTTGAACGCATCTTCCGAAAGATTGCATTGGAAGTTGTTCAGGACATCGAGAACGCTGAGACTGTCAATGGTGAAACGACGACCGAAGATTCAGAGGTTGCCTCGACCGAATCCACAGCTGCCGATGCTATTGATGACAAGGACCGTTTCACGATCACGCCAGACAAGCTGGACAAATATGTTGGCAAGCCTATCTTCCAGTCGTAAGTTCATGCGCGTCAATTTGGATATGGCTCTGTCTAACTGAATTTTCTGTCATTCTCATAGGGACCGAATGTACGACAAGCTCGTTCCTGGTGTCGTGATGGGCCTCGCATGGACTGCCATGGGTGGTTCCTCTCTGTACATCGAGACTACTGAGGTTCTGTCCAAGGCCGACAAGTCGGGCTTGCTGACAACAGGTCAGATGGGCTCCGTGATGGAGGAGAGCACCAAGATTGCATTCACGTACGCGCGTCACAAGCTGCAGCAAATCGATCCAGACAACAGCGTCTTTGACGAGTCTCAGATCCACCTCCACGTGCCAGAAGGCGCTACTCCCAAGGACGGTCCGTCGGCAGGCTGCACCATGGTGACTGCGCTCTTGTCGCTCGCGATGAAGAAGTACGAATCCTCTTTCGTTCCTGTGTTCGACTGCTGACTACGGGTATCTGACTACTCACTCCATCTTTTTATTGTTTTCTTCTTATCCAGAACTGTGAAGCAAGATCTGGCCATGACTGGCGAGTTATCGCTGGTCGGAAAGGTCCTGCCTGTCGGTGGGATCAAGGAGAAGGTCATTGCTGCCAAGCGCGCAGGCGTCAAGACCCTCGTACTGCCGATCGCTAACCGTCGCGACTTTGATGAACTGGACGACTATCTTCGTGAAGGCCTCGACGCGCATTTTGCCGATTATTATGACGACGTGCTCAAGGTCGCCTTCGAGGAAGACAGCAACTAGAGTCTGCCAACACTGCGTGGAGTAAATTTCACGATAGGTTTGACACTGCCATCATCTCGCTCCAGTACAATGATCACGTGAAACTGAGAGGGCCAAAACACGTCGTAAACTTAAACATGTTTCGCTAACAAGGTTGAGTATGTTGGGATCAGAATGGTGGTCGATCGCAAGTTTTTCTTGTTTTGGACCAATGACGAAACGGCAGGTGACCAGTCAACTTGACGGTCACAACTCTGTTGATGCAACTGCCGCGAGTCTGACAGTCTACAGAACCACATCGTCTTCTCCTTAAGCTGACGTGAGAGCTCTCATCCTCCCACAGGTGAGATACCGTGCCGTGGTCCAGTGCGTGGCGTCGTTCGACCACTCTTTTCTCGGAACTGCGGATACCACAATGGTTGTGCGCATCTTCTGGAACGTCGGCGCGGGCTTCGTCCACCGCGCGCTCAACAAGGCGACCATGAAGCCAGGCATGGGCGTGCTCTACCCGGCCGTGTGGCGTGCGCGCCCAGGGTTCCTCGACTGCGACGTCAACTTGCACCTCAACAACGCGTCGTACCTGTTCAACATGGAGCTCGCGCGGTGGCACTTCTCAGCGTACGTGTCTTCATGAGTCTAAACCCCCAAGTTTTTGTTTGCGCTTTCTTGCTTGAGGACTGACCGTGTGTGTGACTGGACCCATTCGGCAGGGCGACGGGCATTCTAACCGAGGCGCTCAAGAAGAATCAAATGTTTTTGGTCGGCTCGCAGTCGATCCGCTACCGCCACCCGATTCCGCCGTTCCGACCGTACGAGATCCACACGCAGGTCGTCTACTGGGACGACCTCTGGGTCTACTTTCTACACCAGTTCCAGTGCCCGACGACCGGCAAGCTGTACGCCGAGGCGCTGTGCCGGGCCACCGTCAAGCAAGGCAACGCGCGCGTCGCCGCGGGTGAGTTGTTCTACGCCACCGCGGGGATCCAGCTCGAGACACCCAAGGAGATGCCGGCGGTGGTGGAAGAGTTCCTCAAGTGGGATGGTGCGTCGAGACACAGCATGGAAACCTCTGAGGAACGCGAGCGCCGCGCCAAGGTCACTGGCTACGGGGGTGAACCGCCCAAAGGACTGCTCGCTCGATTCACGCGCTCGTGGAATCTTCCTTTCTGAAGCCTGTCACTGTCCTCCCTAGGTGCCACTTGCCACCCCAGCGGTTTCATGATACAGGTGGAGATATAGGCCATTCAAGTCTCATTTTGTGCTCTCCAGAAAAGTTAGAATGTGAGGATCGATTTTGGTGAAATTTACAATCTAAGGTACTCAGATAACCGCATCCCTTCGCTGTGGTTCTCTTCAGTTTGGCTCACGTTTTGAAAGCACAGCATTTCTCAAGCTTCGTGCGCTTTGCTTCAGCAGCGACTACTATGGTCCTGCGCATCTTCTGGAATCTAGCGTCGGGTATCTTCCGCCATGCCGTCGCCAAGAAGACCGCCAAGCCGGGTCTCGGCGTGCTCTACCCGATCGTGTGGCGCGCGCGCTCGGGCTTTCTCGACTGCGACGTCAATCTGCACATGAACAACGCCTCCTTCTTGTACACGATGGAGCTCGCACGTTGGCACTTCGCCGGGTGAGGAAACGATTGGCTCTGCGTGTTGGCTCTACTGGGAGATGCGAGACTTGCTAATTTCCAGTCTATCATTATCAGAGCTATTGGGATGGTGCCGGCCTACGTCAAGAAGCGCATGATGTTTCTGGCCGCCGCCAATTCCATTCGATATCGCCACCCGATCCCGCCGTTCGCTGCCTACGAGATCCAGACGCAGATCATCTACTGGGACGACGACTGGATGTACTTCCTTCAGCAGTTTGTGTGCCCCTCCAGTGGCAAGATCTTCGCTGAAGGGCTGTGTCGTGCGACAGTAAAGCAAGGCCGCCACCGCCTCCCCATGCGCGAGGTGTATCGCGACGCTACGGGCGTCGACGTGACGCCGGAGAAATCCGTCCTACCGGTCGTCGAAGCGTTTCTGGACTGGGATGCGGCGTCACGCGCCAGCATGGAGACGACCGAGATCTGTGCACGAGAGGAGAAGAAAGCTTTTCCTGTCGCGAAAGATTTCTGGACCCAGCTCACTCTAACATGGAATAACCCTCGGCGCTCGGCCAGACCACCGCCTGTATAGAATTCCTCTTCAGCGCTAGCACTGGCCAAAAGACAATTGGTGCCACATAGGGACACTGTAGCTAAAGGGCATGTTACTTGTGACGGTCCTCAAAACACTGCGAATTCGATGTTGAAGATGACTGTGTATCGCCAGAGCAGCTATACTCCACTCGTTATCTTCTCCTCCCCATACTTGGCTCGCATTTTGGCATGATTGGGGCCAGTCTACATCGATAGCTCACACTTTGTGATACATTCACAACTAAGACGATGGTGCTGTGAGTCGTCAAGAATCTAGTCGCGAGCAAGGTTCCACAGCGTCGTGTTACACGACGACGACACTGGCCTGCTAAGTCCGCTCCTGTGGCACGGACGGTCGGCTATCGTGAATTGCGCATCAACATGCTCGCTTCGTTCGCGTCTGGGCTCGATGCACTGGCATTTGCCAAGGTAGTATATCAATACGCAGCTGAAATGACCTACTTTTCGCTGGAACGTGCGAGTCGCATGATGACAAGGCGGCAAGTGCGTGCCCATACGCAGGATCTACAGGGGCGCTACCACGCTCTCAGCGCCCCTCCAACGTACTACTAGTGCTACGTAGTATCGCCGTACCCAACTCCATCGCGCAGAAAACTGTTTGTCCCCCGAGCTATTGCAAAGAACCACCAATGAAACGGCACTATTACGTTGCACCATGAAATGCTTGTGGACTCGTTTCACATTGATGGGGAGACCTATCTCTCTACTGTAAATATGGGTGGGGTTCCTAAACTGTTGAGGGCCAGCGAAGAAGTTGCGACGAAAGCCGTCTCTCAAGCCTCAAATGCACACTACGTTCTAATATGGCTCTACATTCCTGTAACTGGGTTCATGCGGGCGCAGAGGATGTGGCGCTGCGAGTATGATCGGTCTGCACCGAGATCCAGACTGCTTGGTCCACGACCAAATGCACGCAGACTTGGTCACTCTGTCCAATTCAGACAGGGTGGCAGCTCAGTCGAGTTCGCGCGCGATGAGTGGGGCAAAATCGAGGATATTCTTGAAGATGGTGACGCTCGACGGACAACCGGCGAAAGGGTCAAAAGTCGTCGTCTAGTTGATGCGAGCCACCTTGGCCGGGATGACGCGAGGGTTCTCGTCTTCGAGCTTCCGCTTGGCCGAGGCCTTAAAGTTGAACCGGCAGGTGTGTTCCTCCGCGTAACGATGCTTGTTACAGAACGTGTAGTCACACCGGCAGGTGACGGCCGTAAGGCCAACCTTTGTCTTACACTCCCAGCATCGGCGTCGGTTCTTCTGAACGGGTGCCGCGGGCTCTTTCTTCTCATCATTCTCGGTGGCGATCTCCACTTTCTCAACCTTCAGCGCGTCCTGAATGTCGCTCAGCGACGACGGCAGGAACGACGATGAGCGCTTGAGACAGCTCTTACGGAACACCATGGTCTTCTTCGCGTCGTCGAGACCAACGGGTGCAAGACGGGCGAACCGGAGGCTGGCGCCGACGTCGCCCGCCTGCGCGGCCACAGCCTCGCTGTCCACGATAGTCGGCTCCATCTTCGGCGCGACCTGTTTCGAGGAGCAGTCCGTGGACGTCGAGACGGAGGCCGAAGCAGCCGAGACCGAGGTCACGGGGCGCGCGTCCGCGCTTGAGGTCAGAGGCGTCTCCGTGGCGGTAGACGACGGCTTGGTTTCCGCTGGGGCTTCGTTGAACACGGAGGACGAGTTGGGGGCCATGATGACGGACGAGAGGAAAGATGTAGAGTGGAAATGACTGGAGTTGGTGAGTGGTGTTGAGGTCGAGCAATGGTTTTCTTTGCTTTTGTCGGGTCTGTTTTCTTCACCGGGTCGGGAGATGGAACGGGAGGGGGGGAGAAAACTATCCACAATCACTATGCCAGCGAGGCAAAACGAGAAGAAAAGCGGACGGGCCGAGCCAGGGGTGAGGTCGATGCTGGGTCGGGAAGGGGCGACGAAAAGAAAGAGTTTGCCTCAAAGCAATCAGAAGCCAAAGTGAGGCAAAGGTTGGGCCGGGACGCTCGAGTTTGTTGGCGAGCCCAACGGTCACCAGAGAGAGGAAGAAGAATGCAAGCGCAAGGAAGGCCGTTGTGTTGTGTCTAGGCTGCTGTTTTTTTTTTCTTCGGTCGGCTGGAGGCTGTGATGTCGCGCCCTCTTCGCTCAGCCGTGGGCTCCTCCTCCCAAGTGCTTTATCTTTGTTTTTGTATGGAAATGCCAACCCAGAATTTTTTGAAGGTTCGATGCACCAGCCATGCGAGCGTGTGTCGTGATAGGGTTTGGTTATATTTCCGATTTTGTCTTTTCTTTCAGCACTTTTCTCAGCAGATGTGGGATGGCGAAGCTGGTCTTGCCAAATCCTTCGAAGCATTGCACATACCAAGAGCAACAACTGTGGTGTAGTTTACGGTTCCTGATGGGTAAAATTTCGGGAGATGTTGCACAATCCGAACGTAAGCAACAGGACCGCGTGGTTGCAAGTGGATATGGCAATTCCACCTTTGGGTTGCAGTGTTGGTTTTCTGTTGGTTATTTTCTGCCCAAGCTGCCTGCCTGGCCACAACCATCATCATCGTGCTGGCGAGGAAACCATGGACTGATCGATGCAACAGCACATGTGGGAATAAACAACAGTCCTTCCACGTTGAGAGCCAAGCCAGTTCACTGATCCGACGAGCAGAATTAGACGCCTGAAATCTGGAAAGATCGAAATAGAAGATGCCTGTTGGCGGGAGGCTTTGCTTGCTTTTTTGAGTGGAAGTGGCGTCCACCATCGCAACAACCGCAATCTGTCTCCAGAGTCGGCAGCCTGGAAGGAAGCCGTGTCCTGGGCAAGTTTCCAACTCAGGGAGGGCGACATCATACCTACAGCGCTGATGAGGAGGAGAAGGTTGCAGCAAGCGCAAGAGTGATGGTGATGAGGGAGGCATGTTGCTTCAAACTCTTCGCAGTCTGTGACGCTGCCGACAGCCCCACCATGCGTGGATGAAGGGAGCGCCTGCTTGAAGCAGTGTTTCTCCATGGTTGGCTGGCGGCGCAGCTGTAGCCTGCTGGTTTTCCACTGCGGCGCTGTGGACCACAACCTGCGCTCCATCACGCCTCCTTCAGCGATTTGCAGCTTGCACGGGCCAGTGCGAGCGTGTGTTGCATCACTGAGGCCGTTTCTTGCTGCTGGTCTATTCGTGGGAAGCTGGCAGATGGTTAGCACATTCACTCTCGCAACCCACGCCCCAGCCACTGCAATTTGCAGAGCAAAATATTCGGAAAGAAACAAAAACCGAACGGTAAAATAAACTGACTTCCAAACACCCATCATTTCATCATCTCACGCAGATCGATTGATTGGATATTTGGGTTATTGCGTTGTGGTTTGACTTGAGGTGGTCCACATCACCCATCAATCCCGAAGTTTCTCTTCCTCAACGAAATTGCCCAATTCGCGGCAATTATGGCGCGCGAGGCCAGGTCGAAGACGGATCCGATCGACGTGGACCCCGGATCCGACGCCACGCTCTCGTCCGACAGCGAAGGCGACACTAGTCATGGCCCTCACACACAGCCAAGAGCGAGAGAAGTAAAGCCGTTGGCGCGAACGGCGGCGGCGTCAACGGGGGAAATGCCCGCACCGGCAATGTTCAGCCACTCGATGGCCGCGGCGCGCGGGAGTCTTCTCTCCGCAGCATCGATTGGCACGCGCACGACGCAAATGGACAGCGTTCGCTCGATCACGTCAGTGGCAATGGCTGCCGGTAAGAAGCGCCGCCTGAGCAGTCCGCCGCCTTTCCGGTCGTCGGCCAGTGACGACAAGAAGCCGCGGGCGTCGTTGGACTTTCGTCTCACGCCGCCAGTCAAGTCCAATCCACAGAAAACTCAATTCATCGATGACGATGACGAAGATGAAGACGATGAAGAAACAAAGTCCGAGCTAGGTGATGTGCAGCTGCGGTCCGACGCGACCGGACAGGGAGCGCTCAACCGCGTCGAGTCGGTGCGCACGTGGGTCTGTGGCCAGTGGTTTGGTCGGTGCGTGCTCGACATTCACGCGGTCTACATCCAAGTGTCTCTGTGGTCCACTACTACCCCAGAAGGCAACGTCAAGCGCGAATTTGTTGGATCCATCCAGATGAGACAGCTTGAGCGCTTTTGGTGCGTGTCTCCCGGCCTGCTGCAGACGTGATGCGCATTCGATCTGACGTTTAGAATGTTGAAGCTTGTCGCGTGGAAAAGCGCCGTACTATGCGGTTATCGAGTTTGCACGCCGTGTGGAATTCGAACCCGTGTTTGCTGAGTTCTACGACGGCATTTTTGCACGCGTCACAGAACAGGACGGGCCAGCCGTTGCACCAGGTGTGTATATCAATTAGCCTTCTGTGGCATACAGATTTGCGCCCTGGCTTACTGACGAAAATGCTGCAGATGTGTATGGCTTGGTGTTGTTTTTCGACGACGACCTGGAGCTGGCACGGTGTCAAAGTCTCGGTGACGTCTCGCGAACGCTCCATAGCTTGCTGGAAAGCCCTGTCCCGTAAGACCAAACATGGTGTCACGTTCCATCTCTCCTTTCTGATGGATCCTGGTCTGATGCTTCTGTAGGATTGAAATCAACGATCAAGTCCGGGCGCTCAAATTTGAGACTCCATCCCGTTCGTCGCCTGAGCGCAGCAGTACGAGCTTCTTTTCGATGGTCACTGGCAAAGTCAAAGGCACGATTGACACGATCTCTCATCTTTTCACCCCAGATCGGTCTCCACAAAAAACGATGCGGCAATCGAAGCTGCAACTTGACGGAAACGAAACTAGCGATTACGATTCCTCGGCGATGTCAACCAGATTTCGCACAAGCTCGCGGCGCAAATCTCTGCTTCAGCAATCTGCAAAAGATGTTGAGGTCGTGGTACAGCTCAGCGGCGAGACAGATCGAGACTCGGGCGAGGCAACAAATGGTGATAACACGAGTGATCAGCGATCTACGCGAGGTGTCGAGCAACTGATGCGTCAACACCATAAAACTGAAACCCGTCGACTTGCTGCTGAGCGCAAAGCGACTTTGCTGCTCTCGTACCCGTTTGAAGACTCAAAACGTCCAGGTCAAATTACGATCACGTACGGCGACATTGATCGGCTCAAGCCTGGCGAGTTTCTCAACGACTCGATAATTGATTTCTACATGAGGCAAGGACTATCACTGTCTCCTTCCTACGGTTGAGCATATGTTCTCACATTGTATTGGACCTGATAGGTACTTGTGGCGCCACGTGGAACAATGGCAGCAAGATCATGTGTACTTCTTCAGCTCCCACTTCTTCACGCAGTTGTGCGGAGGCAAGCTTTCCGGGAACGTAGAGTTGTCTGAGGAGCGTCTACGACGAGTTGCGCGATGGACACAGAAGGAAAACCTCTTAGAGAAGAAGTTTCTATTCGTCCCGATCAACGATAGGTGAGTCATTTGTATGTTGTGCTATCGTTGTTTGTCCGGTCGGTACTCACGTCTACGAATCCAATAGTTGCCACTGGAGCATCGCTGTGGTATGCAACCCGGGTTCTGCTGTTATTCAAAAGCGTCGACGGCTGCCGAAGCGACATACGGAGACCGCGAACAATGGTGTCATCCTTGTGGATTCAACCGAGGAGCCTGTGATCGTGGATACGACTGAAGATGCGTCCGATTCTGAGGAAGAAGAGTTCTTGCAGAAGCAACGCACGGAGAATCCACCGTGTATTTTATTCCTGGATTCTCTTCGGTGCCACCAGAAGAAGAAAATTTGCGGTTTGCTGAAGAGGTGTGCTGCATTCCATGAACGAATTTGTCAAGGTTAACATTAGAACTAAACAACACCGTGCGCTTTGCAGCTACCTCGAGTTCCAATTCAAAACTCTTGTCGAGAGTGGAGATTCTGAAGAAAGCAATGCCGACCGGACTTCACCAGAGCAACCCACTTTCGCAAGTTTTGACATTGAAGCTATCAAGATCATCGAGCCAGAGGTAGATTGAAAACTGTGTGTGAGATGGGAGTGTTTGCGATTCTAACTGTGACTGTACGTGCAGATTCCGCTTCAGTCGAATTCTTCCGACTGCGGTGTGTTCTTGCTCATGTACACGGCGCAAATTCTTCAACGATTTCCATTGGGTCTCTGCCAAGAGGATGTCATTTCCGGTCTATCGTCGTCTATGTCGAAGCAAATGTTTGATGAAGGCCATGTCCAAGAATTTCGCGACTATCTCCATCAACTCATCTTTATGCTTCGAAAAATTGAGCGGCGTGACGGCAGCGAATTTGCCATCAAGACGGAAGGACTTGAATATTTCGCTGTAGAAAGCTGATCACGATTCCAATACGAGCACTGACTGAGAATTGACCCCCTAATATTTTGTTATGATACAGTTGGATCATCGCGAGTAAGAAACCCAGAATTGACTCGCTACTGTTTGTGCTTAGTTCGATACTGCTCGAGTGCACTCGTCAAGCCCGCGACGATGAATTCGCGTTGCACGCTAGCTTTGACAACGAAATCGAGTGGTCTCCACGTGGCCACGATCGACACACACAAATCGACAGCTGGAGGCTCTCGACCACCACTCGCGATAGAGCGGAATGCTTCGGTCGAATGTCCTACTCGAATCTCCTGAACATCGCTGAACGAGATAACGCGGGTTCCCCGCTTTGCCGTGGACAGTGTGTTGCACGAGTTGGAGGTGTCGGTCACTTTGTGCCTGGATTTGGCACCTCCGATGCCGAGAACGCCACCACGCCCTGTCCACGAGATCGTTCCGTGGACAAAATCGACAGCGAGTGTGGACAAGTGAGGCGACGTATTGCCAGCTTTGCCGTACTTGATGACATCGAGGCCACGACTGAGCAATTCAATGAAGCCCTTGGTGCGGCAATCCTCAATCCTCTTCATCTCTTGTTCTTCCGCATTCAGGTCCGGACTGAGCAACCCGCTGTCGCGCCGGAATCCAAGACTGTCGTCAACAGGAGACGAGGATGCGCGGCGAGCCGATTCAAACCACGGATGCGCGAGAAGGTCTTTCGCCGAAATGCGGTCTTTTTCATCCACGCACAGCATGCGCAGAAGGACGTCCTGGGCCAAGCTGCTCACTTGCTTCCATTGAGTATTGCCACGGTTCAGGCAGCTCATATCTCGAACATCAACACCCTCGGGGAATCGCTCCATGCGCTGCAGCGCCGCAGCAGACTCGATGGTAAACGGGAACGCGCCAAACAAGAGCACGTAGAGGACAACGCCCAGGCTGAAGATATCGGATTTGAGCCCGTACGCGTGTCCTTGCAGCAGTTCAGGGGCAGCGTACTCGAGTGTGCCGCAGCTGCGCTTCAGCATTGAAGATGCAGCGGGGAGTTGACGCGCCAGCCCAAAGTCGGCAATCTTAACGACATTGCCGTGCAAGAGAATGTTCTCCGGTTTGATGTCGCGGTGGAGTACGTTGTGGCGGTGAAGATGCTCGAGGCCTCGAAGGACTTGCGTGATGATAAGCCTGGCCTCGTCTTCTTTGAAGCTCTGTTTCTGAATGAGCCGCTCGCACAGATCGCCTTCTTCCATGTAGTCCATCACGACGTAATACATTTCATCTTGGAGATACACTCCTTCCAGCGCGACAAGATTCGGGTGAGAGAGCCGTCGCATGATCGCCACTTCTTCGTTGAGAGCTGCCGAGTATTTGCAGCATTTCACCGCGCACAGCTGGCCCGAGAGACGGTTCACTGCGCGGTGCACGATGGAGAAGGAGCCTTCGCCGATCTCTTTCATTAGCAGATACTTGCTGCGGAACGTGGCGAACTCTGGAGGGTCGGGTGCGGATCCAGCGACAAATAACAGCTTGGTCCGGTCCGCTGCGACTGGTGAGGCAGCAACTGCCGTTAGTGAGAGACCATGCACCGAAGCACTTCGCGCATTCTGCGACGGCGATTCTGCGTAGTCGGTGAGGCCTTGCAAGGAGCCATGACGCTCGGAAAAAGACACCGACTCGCCAGCCGACCCAAGTCGCGGCTGTGGAGAAAGTGTCACATCCGAACTGCTAGCAGCGCCAGAGAGTTCACTCTGTTCAGCTTCGTTTTCCGTCTCAAGCACCAAGCCGACTGTGTCCTGGGCGACTGCCCGTTTGCGCGCCTCGATCTTGAGCCGCACATGCTCGACCCACGTGTGGAACTCAATCTCGTTCTCGGCCTTGAGATAGACTGGGACGTCGACCTTGTTGGCTGGCGTCTGGTGGCCTTGCACTTGAATATTCTTAAGGATGAGCAGCAGTGACGCGTTCACTTTGCCTTTGGTGGTCGGGAGTATCGTCGTGTCGTGGTGACCGCGGCAGGCGCCACTTGGTGTGCTCGCTCCGCCGGAGTTGTCCACAGCCACCACCGACTGCGGCCAGAAATGGATCTCAAACAGCGGTGTTGTGTCGTCCTCGTCGCGAAAGCACACGATGCCGTGGTCGCGCAGCCGAAAATACTTGCGTTTCCACGACTTGAGGAACCCTCCCGCCATGGACACGCGGTGCAGGAGGTACCCGCCGAGATAGCGCTTGCCCTTCTGGTGGCGCGGGCTCATGATCTCTTCGAACGTAAAGTTGGCGCCGCTGGCGGCCGTCGGCGACTGCAGCGCGAGCGGCGTTCCGTGGTCGATGGCGCTGGGCTCAAGTGCCAAGGTCTCCGAGACCGCGGACGCGTGGTCCGCCTCGGACCTGGATGCCGATGGCGGCTCATAGGCCGGTGGCTTGATCGTCAGATTGTGTACATGCTGAGCCTGTGAACCGTCGCTGCTGAGGTAGGGAAGCACGGGCATCCCGTGGTCGTTGAGGTCCGACGAGGCCGAGGAAGCCGAGCTGCGGCGGTTGGCGGCGGCGTTCTCGTTCTCGTTCTCGGTCGCGAGCGTCGGCGTCAGCATCGACACGGCACTCGCACTCATGGACGCTGCGGGCGGGTGCGTGGGGGCTCCGTCGGGTCGGGTGTGGCTGTTGATCGAAGCGCGCGTGGAGCGATGGAGACCCACAAGCGAGTTTGTTCTATTTATTGATGGGGTTTTCGAATTGTGACGGGAAATGCAGGTGCGGTTTCCCTGTTCTTGCGCCTGAAGAGAATACAAATGGATGCGTTTGGGGGACACAGAAACTCATGTGTTTGCTAAATTGTACACTTTATCGGTTATAGGAGGCAAACACGTGCCTATTCGTATGAGTGATTGCATCAATACATACTATGTATGTATTGAGAAGGTATTGTTTCGCATTCAGGAACATGGCCAGGCTCCGATGATACTGTGTACATACATGATAGCTGATATCAGATGCTGCCAATTTATAAAAACAGACTGTTTGTTAATATTTACAACCTGAATAACTGAATAAGGGGATGATCAGTTCACATGAATGTCTGAGAAACGCAAGTGGGAACCCACACGGGAAGCTCTGATCAAGTTCCCTGACGTGAAAAGTTTTCCGGATCCTGATAAATGCGGGCTGCGGCATGTGACAGAGATAGAGATAGAGAGTTGCGCATTGCCATGGAGGCTCTTGTTTTTATTTTTATTGAAGTCGCAAGTTGCAGAGAATCCGTCACGTCTTCTCATCCCTCTACAATAGATGGGGAACGTCACTTGAAGACCCACTATTAAATCAATCGAGAAAGCCACTCCAGCAGCTGAACAAACTTGGATTCAGTTCAAAGTTGGCCACGAAACAATACAAAGAGAGAACACCATGGTGGATGTCACTCGAACGCGGTTCGGTGTCAACATATTCCACCAATCGTTTAGCCTCGTGATCAGGTCACGAGATCACCAAGAACCGCTAGAAGTACGATGGAGGGCGCGGCGGTGCTCCGCGCGCGCGGCAACGCGTTGTACAAGGAAGGGCGCTTCGAGGACGCGCGCACGATGTACGCGCAAGCCATCGACGCTCTCTCGTGCGTGGAGGGAGCGTCGGACGACGCCGACGGCCGCGCGCAGATCGCGCAACTGTACTCGAACCGCGCGCAGACGTTTGTCCAAGAGCGCAACTTTGCGCTAGCGCTGCAAGGTGAGGCCACTGGCCTACATCGACTGGATTTTGTTTTAAAGACAGTGCTGGCCCACATTATCCGTGACATATATTTTTTGCAGACGCTGTACGCGCGCTCGAGTATGATCCGGAGAACGAGAAGGCGCAGCTCCGTCGCCTCGTCGCGCTGGAGAACTTGGAGCGATTCGAGACGGCGTTCCAGCTCGTGGAACGCATTCTCGACACGTGCGACGCGCGCACGCGGCATCCGGCTTTGTTCGAATACGCAATCACTGCGCGGCGGCGGCTGCGGAAGAATCTGCAGCAAGATCAAGTGGCCGCCAAACAGGAATCGCACGCTGTCGGACGCATGGTCCATGACAACCAGAAACTGCGGATCAACTTTGGGTGAGCAATTCGTTATGTGATTACCTGTTTGTGGATGAACTGTGATGACAAACCACGATATAAACCCCCGGCATATGCCTGATTCCGTCGCATGTGGCTCTGGGTGAGTTTGTCGATGTCGCGGTGAACATTGGCAATGAGTTCGGACTGTTCCGGCGCGGCTCCGTGGGCGAGAACGAGCAGATCAAGCTGCAGTGCGAGCTTCGCAACAATGAAGATCACGGATTGAAACTCGTCTTCAGCCAGGCGAGCAGTGCGGCGTCGGCGTCGACTCTGGTCGCCGCCGGACACACGACGCCCGTGGACGGCGTGGTCTCGCTCAACGAGCGCGGCAAGGCTTTGTTCCAGCTCGCAATCGTTTCAACAGATAGCAGCGCGAACCAGCCGGAGAGGCGGCCGAACATGTCGATCTCATTGTTCGTGCATGCCGACTCGGCCGCCAAGTGGAACCTACTGCCGATTGTGTCGCTGCCGTTCTCACTTGTTGCGACCTCGTCGACCGAGAAGACGAAAGAGAACGAACTCGACGGCGCAGCCAGCACAGCCCTCGGCATCCACTGCTGTCGTCCGGTGTGGTTGCCCACTCTGAACCGAGAACTGCTTCTCGCCGAATCTCCAGGCAACCTGGGCATCGGCGGCAAGCTTTGGGATTCGTGTCTCGTGCTCACGCGGTATCTATCCAGACACAAACACGAACTCGAACACAAGACCGTGGTGGAGCTAGGCAGCGGCCTTGGCCTGG
The DNA here is from genome assembly GCA_023336445.1 of Pythium dissimile. Lineage (NCBI taxonomy): Eukaryota > Oomycota > Peronosporomycetes > Pythiales > Pythiaceae > Pythium > Pythium dissimile. The sequence goes on from JAADWZ010000062.1 coordinate 20,557, forward strand.
TCGGCATGTTCTGCGCGCTACTTGGAGCCAAGCAAGTGACTTTGACCGACATCGACGAGGTCGTCCCGCTACTCGCCTACAACATTCGTCTCAACTTTCCTCAAGTCCAAAGCTCGGCGCTCACGGCCGTGCCGCACTTTTGGGGGACCGCCCTTGACAACCTCCCAGTGCTAAACCCGGACGTGCTCGTGCTCTCCGACGTCGTTTACGACCCGGAAGGCTACGCGCCGTTGGTCGCGTCGCTGAACGCGCTCGCGAGCTCTCCGGCGACGACCATTTTCATGGCGCATCGATCGCGAAACCCCATGGAGCACCAGTTCTTTGAGCTGCTCGCACAGACTTTTGACTTCGAGCTGATCGATTGGGCCGCCGAAGAGGACCGCGTGCAACTGCAAGCAAAAGCCGGAGCTGCAGCCGCAACAGGAAAAGACGAGCGTGTGCTGCAGGATGTCAAGATCTTCCGAATCACTCGCTGCGTGTAGGCATTTCGACCTCACCTCAGTGATGGCACTGCCGATGGATGGGAAATATTCCACACATCACATGTAGAAGTCGCTTCGATATGCCGTGACTTTGGAAGCGAGTCGAGACCGGTCACCTACCAGCAGGGGAGAAATTTCGAGGTCGTTTCGAGAGCGAGCCGAGCAAGAACTGCGCGAATACATTTCTGTGGGATTCTTACCCTGCGGGACGCAATAGAACTTCTAAGCCGGAGCGCGGACCTCCATTATGGAAGTCTGCATTCCGGCTTGATCTAGACGGCGGTGCACAAGCAAAACTCCCACCAGCCACCAGCCAGCTTCAAGTAATTAAACCCGTTGACCATGTAACGAGTCTATAGTGCGACGTGTGCAACAACAAGCGGGTGCACTCGGCCCCGTCAATGTTAAATTTGCCGTGCGTTGGAACCAAAAGACTGCACTCTGCTCCAGTCCCCCTGTGAATGACTATGGGGGTCATTTGGTCAGCAATGACAGGGTGAAAAATCCAGTGGGTAGGTGCCTCCCGTTTGGCATGAGAGTCATGGTGGTTGGCTGGGCCGTTCCTATGGTCAACACTTACAGTAAGGAAGCTCGCTGTACATCCAGTGAGCGAAACAATACAGTAGTCACCAACTCACTTCCGCAAAAGCCCAAGTATCTCGATCTACCGTATTTCAAATTGCAGTTGCCTGGAGAGATCTACGTTCCCATGTGGCCCATGTGGGCAGCTACTACTGGATTGTTGCGCTGGTTCCATCGAAAATAGAACCCTTCGGAATCACTGCTCTCCATAATCAGCCGCAAGACGCGCAAAAAGTCTCAAGACAACCAGCGTGCATATCGTTGCCGAACCGTATTCTGCGAACTCAGTCTGGATGCTGTACAGGCAGGATGTGTAGATGCAGCCTTATCCTTTGGAGACTGTAGTACGTAGGGTATTGCTACCTTCAAGGCGTGGAACAGGATCTATAGTGATACAGTATCTTTTTCAGCCAACCTTTGCGGAATTGCATGCCAGCCACGCTTTCAATCGTCCGACCGAAACAAAGATCCTTCTCGATGAGGCTGAGGAACCGACTCACCAGTGCGTTCGCTCTCCAAGAACAAAGCCAAGTCCCTTCAATGTTGGCGCGAGAGAGGACAAAGTGGCCAAGCAGCTGGCTCGTAGCTCACGCTTGGTTGATGTCCACATGAGACTTTCCGCACTGTAGGTATCAGGGTCACTCATCATGGTTTTTGGCGATTTAGGTGGTGGCACCACATGGGGGGACAGAGTCCGCACAGCGATTTGGAAATTACTGTGTCAGTGCAATAGATTATTCGTCGGCTTTTGCGTGTTGGGGAGAAAGCCAGCCGAAGAAAGCGAACTGCAAGCTCCGCCACATGGCCGCGACCTCTACAGAATCACTCGAATGTATTGATTTTTGACTGGGGACCCCAGAAGAGTGACAAAACCGGCTTTCCTCACAAAAAATGGCATGGAATGGCACAAAAGACCACGTGAAGCAAGGAATGTGGCATCGCTTAGCGAGTCCACGGTCAACATCTCGTCAGCCAACGGAGCTTGAAGTGGAAAATATACGGGAATGGGAAATACCACGAGGTAAAGGCACCCATCTGGAGTAAGATACCCTCAGTCTGTGGACGCCGAGCCGCGAAGGCAGCGAAACCCGCAATTCCTCTGATGTGCTCAGCTGCGTTTCATGGGGCGAAGCCACGGCTTCCTGCTTATTCGACATGGTATGTATGTTGAGATACGGAACCAGGAACAATTCACCATGTTCTGTGCACAATTTTTTGAGAAATCCGCCGGGCCTTTGCAAATCGCACTGTATCTACACTCCTTGTACTGTTGCGGCAACTGAAGAAACGTCGGATGGCAACTGTTGCCATCCGAGGTTGCTTCAGCGACCAACGCTCTGACTGACTGACTGGAGTTTCCGCTTGCAGTGACCAGTGAGTCGGTGGTGGTACGACTTGAGTTGCTGTGTTGCGCGTCAGATGCGGGGTGTCCGCCGAGCATCAGCTTTCGTGGAATTGATCCGGATTTCGTTCGTTTCGAGTGACCGGCTTGACGTTTCAGTTCAGGTACCGCATTATGATTGGCTGGAAGTGGGTATGATCCAGATCTCGACCAATCAGCAACGTCGAGTCGGACAATTGAAGCGCTGCATGAAGACAGTCACAGCTGGTTTCGGAGATCGCCGCCGCTTCTTTCCCAACGCGCCCACGAATGTGGCTACAGTGCTAAATTGGAACTGTAGCTACTACCAAAGTGGTTACGCTGCGTGCTCTTCCGTGCAGTGTGTACTGTATGCCGCGACATGTTCTGTCTGTGTTCACTCCGCAGCTCAATGGATACTGCTCTTGGGGGGGGGCGATGGGCCGAATAGCTTTGCGCACGGGCAGATAGTCTCTGGACCGAAACTGAATGCGCTGGGATGACCGTTGTGGTTGCTGCCGGCTGGAGGCAGTACGCTTTTAAAACAGCGTGCTGGGTCGTGGAACTGCCCCCTGCCTCTCCATTCGGTCTTGAGCGCTCGGATAGGCAATCGAAATAGATCCGGCGTGTCTGTCGGTGTGTTCGTTCCATCTCTCGACCCCAGTTCAGCGTCAACTCGAGACCGCTTCGGCTGCGACCTCGTCTTTCAGACCGTCACCGCATTGGCTCGCCGCTTGACCTGTTCTTCGCGCTCTCCATCCACTCTCATTTGAGAATTTGCGCACTTGAGAATGAGTGTGATCATGCCTCCCGACGAGGAGAAGCCGCGCAACAGCATCGACGAGCGTGGCGTCGAGAAATCCACTGAAACTACCAGTACCATTCCCACTGCCGCCCAGGATGCCGCCGCTGCCGCCGCGAGCTACAGCGACAGCGAGTCGGACCATAAACCGAAGGATGGCATCGACAGCGACAGCGATAGTGATCGCGACGACAAGGAGGACGAGGAAGAGTCGCGCCTCGACCCGAAAGAGATGCTGATCGTCAAAGACGGCACCATCAAGGTCGCGCACCCGTACCGTGAGCCAGAGCCGCAGTATGACGCCAACGGGGAGCTCATCAAGGCCTCTGGCACATGGACCCAAGTCGAGCACGAGCGCTTTCTCAAGGCCATTCAAACGTACCCGAAAGGCCCTTGGAAGGCCATTGCGGCGATGGTTGGCTCGCGCACGGTGCGCCAGACGCAGACCCACGCGCAGAAGTACCGCGAGAAGATGGCGCGGCGCCTGCGCGGTCTGCGCAACCGCAACGGCACGCTGCAAACCCCGCCCATGCGGCTCTCTCAACTAGTCGCGTCATCGCCCGTCTATGGTCAGCTCGTGATGCCCGCCATGCAGTACACCCATCGCCCTCAGTCACTCGGCATGAACGGCGTCGAGTACCTACCCATGCCGCAGACGTATATGACCTCGTCGCCAACGCACACGATGGTCGAGACGCCGCACGGCATGCGCCCGGCTCTCCCGACGGATATTTATTACTCGCCGAGCCACGGCTACCACCAGTACCACCACATGCAGCCCCATCCGTCGCACGCCGCCAGCCCGCACGGTGTGGCAATGGAGTACGAGGCCTCGTACAAGCATCAACACCAGCAGCACCACCATCTGCTCCACCAGCACCAGCACCCCCACCACCAGCAGCAGTCGCCGATGGCTCCTAAGACGCCGACGACCCCCGGTTCGGACTTGCAGCCTACGCCATGGACGGAGAACGCTCCGAAAGTGCTTGTCCCCACGCCGGACTACGGCGAGTCGATGGATTTCCTCATGAACTTCTACTCGATCGACCCCAACCACCCGGCGGCGCACGCACACCTTCTCCAGGCCCAGCAGCAGCACTACGCCAACGCACAAATGCAACAGAGCCACGCCAGTGCGTCGCCAAGGTCATGAAGGAACTTCCGTGCGAGCACCACCACTAAATGTTCAAGTAGTTTAAATACGCGAGGCCGGCGATAGAGACCGGCTCTGCGTCCCAGTTCCTTGTTGTGTACAAGCGGGAGCTTAAAAAGTCCTCCCTCTTCCGTCCAGAAGCATGCGTTCGATGTAGAACCAACCCACACTGTAATATCACTACCCTCTCAATTTGAACCTTTTCCTGGAGACATCGATAGACAATCGACATGGGTCGAGTTACTGTACTACTGGCATCATAGGGGCAGAGGCTCGGCGCAGTCGCCACGGTAGCATGGCTCCGCTTCTCTGCGATGAGCCCGCCCGTCGCTGGCACCATCAGGCTTAGACGCCCGATGGCTCCGTACGCTTGTGGATCTCGTAGAAGAGCCGTTTGCTGCTGGCTGCCATGCGGACGGCTGTGGAGTCCACTCGTTGCGAACCGAATCGAATTGGACTGACGCACCAGAATCTGAGATCCGTCAGAACATCGGATTGTAGCCATATATGGCTTTTCTCGCGCACACGCAGGCATTCTTATGACCGTTCGGGTATATGTCATTCTATCGAGGGAATTAGTTCTGAATCGAGACATAGTGGGTTCTCCAAATTTCCGCGCACGGTTGGTTGAACCGTTCGAAGCAAAGTCAAAACACCATACAAAATCCAAGGACGCATGGGGGTAGATGAGGTATAAGGTTTCTGCCCAGTTGGCCGTTAACTTGACGCATATGTAGCCATAAAATTTGAACAATCCGGCGATTCACCAAACCGTTCCAGTTTGGAAAGTTTAGACGGAATTCACAATACTTGTTGAACTTCTTTTGACGATCTGGACTCAGCACGACAAAGCACTCATGGAACAACAAGCTGCACGATATGCGCATCCGTTCGACTGATCAAACGAATGGTCACTCAGAAATGTGTGCTTTAGGAATCCTGTGGGCACTTCATCCGGTTAATGGACATAGTTTTGGTCACAAAGGTGATGTTGTTGACTCCAGTGCAGTTGTTAAAAAGAATCCTTTAGAAAACATTTGGTGATTGGAGTGATGCGAATTCAGTATGAGGCGTCGCTATCGCTTCACGACTGTTCTTCTCCGCTGTCGACGATCCTCCGCTGTCGTCGGTGTACTTGTGTGTGAGAGCCTCTTCCACATCTATTACTTCAGACAATCTGCGAAATAGACAATACTTCCTGCTGTTACAGTAGCGGAGTGCTTCTGGCAGACCCTGTCCTCCTCCTCCCATTTTCTTAATAAGGGGCTGCGAAGTTCTGAGAAGATAAACTAGTAGAGAATTACCGGCAGATCGTGCGCTTAGCTCACGGCACTCCAAAAAATCATGTGCACTGTATGGTCGACGTGAATGAAGTTGCGTGCTGGGTGTCCTCTGTGGGTCTGGGCTTCGTTTGTCTCCCAATTCCTGGCACAAATTCGGCAATTGGATGCTCCTCGTATGCAATCCGTTCCATGCCGTCCTAATTCAAATTTGGTGAAAAATTCACGGAGTCAGTTGATTGGGTGACGTATTAAAATACGTGGAACTTTTAGCCAGTCGCGGAGCACCAACGCATTGAGCAATGGAATTGATCAGATTGCCCAAAATTATTTGTGACATAAATGTCGTTCTTTCAAAGGAGCTCTTCGTTATTTTGGGCATTTTCGATCATCGACGAAAACGCTGGAGCGCAATTGACAAGTCGAGTCCACCAACTGCTGAACCTCACTGCTGATGAGCGATTCCTCTGCCCCGCGCACGCCGGCCGTCCGCCTGACGCTCGAAGAAAAGCTTTGGATGGACCGTCGCAAGGAAGATCTCAAGACCTACGCGTCCTTCGGCGCCGGCGTCGGCGCCATGATCGCCACAGCCGTCACTAGTGCGTAGCTCCCCGCCTTGTGCTTGGACTCACTCTGTCCTGCACTGCAGTCTACATGCAGTCTATGTAGTGGCTAGTGCTCACTCTGTGGTTGCATGTTTCGCTCTTGCGTTCGCAGCATTCGGCCCGTTTAACCGCCGCATGCAGGCGGCGACCATCGCTGGCGCTTTGCTGATCGGCGGCTCGGCTGGCTACCTTGTCGCCGACACCAAGGCGCTCGAGCGCATCCAGGACCTAAGCGCGCACAGCCGCCTGCGCAAGGAGTATCAGCAGCTGTGCGTCCCTGTGGAGATTTTCGGATCTGTGTCCTGGACGTCGAGACTAACGGGGCAATATGCCATGTGTGTTGATATTGGTGTGTTCAGGATCATGGAGAAGAAGGCGTCCAAGAACGAGTGATTCAGCTGTTGAAGGGTGCTCATAAAAAAAATATTTCCAGCTGAAATAACAAAGCGGATCGCAACGGAATTATATTTTTGTTTTGGTATCGTGCAGCAGCGAACGGACTTGGCTGGTCACTGCGGAGAAAACGGCGACACGCGCGCTCGTCCGTCGCGAAGGAGAGAGAGATTGAGTGAGAGAGAGGCAGATGCAGTAGGTTGGGTGCACTTTGTCGTGGGGGACGTTGCGATCCGTCCGTGGCCACAGGCTAGGCGCGAGCAAGCTCACTTTATTCGACCTGCGAGTCCTTGATGACCTGCTTGAACGAGAACGGGTGGAACTTGTGTCCGTCAGCCTTGTAGAACTTGCTCTGGAACTCGACCCAGTGGAGACGCAGCGCGTGCAAAAAGCACTCGAGTACGTCCATGCACAGGATCACCGAAAAGGTCACGGCCGCAAACACAGCAAAGCCGATGAAAATCGCGATGAACGAGTCGCTGTTGATGGTCGAGAGCATGGCCTTCTCCCAGAAAACGGTCGACAGTTCTGAAACGATCACCGATCACACGCAAATTAGCACACAAGACGTGGGAAAACAAAACGCATCGGAAGCAAATCAAGAACGTACCAGAGTGGGCCAGACTCAACGCCCACAGACGCAAGTACGACGCCGTGTTGGAGATCATACCCAGCACAAACTCGATCGTCTCGATACCCTGGTGGATGAAGATCTCGCCAAAGTCGAACTCCTCGCCGTGGCCGCCGTGGCCGTGGCCACCTCCGTGACTCTGGCTCGCAGACACCATGTGCTCGCTCTCTTCGTCGTCATCGATGTGGTGGCGCACCGGCGGCGGCGCCGTGTGCGTGAACTTGAGGTACAGCGGCTTGATCGCCAGCATGGCCGGCACCGACAGAAACGCGAGCATCAGCAGCGTCTGCTGCGTCTTGAGCTGCCCTTCGTACATGGGATCGATCACACGGCCAGGATCCAGCGCAATGTTGATCAGCGTGTTGACCAGCGACGGCGGGCGGCAGCCCGTGCGCGGCCCTTCAAAGTTGTACGGACACACCTCGTGCTTCATGCGCTCGGTCCAGTTGATGCCCCACTTCATCACGATCAGGATGATCATGTAGAAGAACAGCGACACGGCGAACACGAGCTGCGGCACAAACTCGAACAGGAAGCCTGCATAGTCCTTAAAGTACAGGCAGTTGAGCCCCTTGAGGAAAATACCGAAGATCATCTGGATGATGCCCAAGATCACCGACAGCTTCATCTTGAACGAGTTGAAAAACAACAGCTCGTTCTCCGACGTCTTCCAGATCGGATCCAGCCCAAAGCCGTACACGTTGGCGCCACTCGCCACGTCGGTCGCGTTCACGTACGACATCTTGCCGTTGATGTTGAACATGGCCTCGCACTTCGCGTCCGCGTGTCCGCTCTCCAGACAGTCTGGGTACGCGAACTTGGACCCGAACAGGTTGAGCGCCAGCGAGAAAAAGTCGTTGTACACCAACCCGGCGTAAATCGCGAACGCGCCCATGGCCGTCAGCATGTATCGCCCGCCGTAGATGGACGTGAGCATCTCGCCCAGGTTGCCCTTCTCCAGGTTCTTCTCCGTCATGATCAGGTACGCGCCAAACAGCAGCACGCAAAAGCCGTGGCCAATGTCGCCGTACATGACGCCGAACAAGAACGGGAACGTCACGGTCGTGAACACGGACGGGTTGATCTCGCGGTACCGCGGGCAGCCGTATGTCTCCACGAACGACTGGAACGCCTCCGTGTATTTGTTGGTCTCAAAGTACGTCGGCGGCACCGGCCACGGTTTGGGCACCTTGTCCACCAGCGACGGCATCGACTTGTCGTCCGCGTTGTGCGCGCGCGTGACTTCGCGCCGCACGCTCTCGAGCGCCTCCTGGATCACCCAGCCTTCCGCGCGTAGCATGCCGCTCACGTCCGCGCGGAACATGTTGAGCGTGTGGTACGTCGCCTTCTCCTGGAGCACCGACCACTTCCACGACTCGAGGTTCTCGGCCAGGTCGCGGCAGAGGAGCACACAGCTCTCGCGGTTGCGCCGCAAGATGTGCGACGCCTGGTTCAGCTCGGCGTTGTTGCTCTGGATCAAACTGGCGATCGCCGTGCGGTCGTCCATCGCCGGCAGCGTGTACAGCCGCGCGTGGAACGCGTCGCAGATCTTGCGCAGCTTGGTCTCGATGAACTGCGACTGGAAAAAGATCACGAACGCGTGCTTCTCCACGGCTGCGCCGCTCGTCGGGTCCGTCAGCAGCTCCTCGATGGGTGAGAACCGCGAGAAGCAGTTGCCGCGCGTCGTGCGGAAGATCATGCGCTCGAACTTGAGCCGCTCGTCCGCGGGCACCACACCCGTGATGTTGCGGAAGCGCAGCGCGCCTTCCTGCTCCCCGGGGCCACCCGGGCCACCACTCGTGGCGGGCGACGGCGTCGTCGCGCTGAACCCGTACCCACCGGCGCCCAGCGACCGCGACGACGTGCGCGAGCTCGCGCTGCGCTGGCGCGCCACCGAGTCGGCGCTCGGCAGATCGATCTCGAAGAACTCGCCCGCGCGCGAGATGATCTCCTGTAACTCCTTGCGCTCGTTGTACTCGCGCGTGAGCTTCTCGTGCATCGAGTTGAGCTGCAGCAGCTCCTGCTCCTTGTCCTCCAAGATGCGCTCCAGCGTGTCCAGCGCGCGCACTGCCGTGTCTTGCGACCCGTACCGGATGTCGGCCGAGCCGGCGAGGAACAGATCGATCGTGCCGGCCGACTTGGGCGTGATCGCAAACTTGGCCAACTCGCCGTCAAAGTACCGGATCTTGCGCTCCATCTCGTCGCAGCGCTTGACGTACGACACGTATCGCCGCTGGAACGGCGTCAACTCCGGGTTCAGGTCCGTGAACTCCATGACGCCCAGGTCGCCCAGCTTCTGCACGCAGTCGTGGGCCGCATCCTCGTTCACGATAAGCGAGATGTACTCCATCTCTTCCGACCGGACCCACTTCATCTTGGCGAAGGATCGAGGAGCTCTGATGCGGGTCGAAGAGCTACAAACGTTCGCGTCTAACGTGTGGGGCGGGTGCTGCTTGGACTAACCTCCCTCCGTCGCGAATGACGACAATAGGCTGGCTGACTGACTGACTGTGAGGAAAAAGTGTTCTGGCCGCGAGATCCACAGAGCAGTTTTACTCTGGTTTTCGGCTTAGCTGCGTGAGGTTTTTTTAGACCGAACAGGAGCAAAGCGCGTTATTTTTAGACGCGCGGTCTAAAAAACGCGAGGCAGAGAAACGTCAGATCGTACTTAATCGGATGGGCATTGTAATGGTGAGCTGGAAGAGGCACAGTACAGCAACAACAGTCAACGAGATCAAGTAGATTTAGGTGCTTGTAGAATCTCATTTCAGAACGCAAGCAGACAGACTAATTGTAGTGGTAAATGGAACTTGGTTCGATGTCCATGAGGCTCAGTTTTTGGTTCGCATGCGCTCCAGGCGTTCGCGAAGCGTCCGCGACGTGGCGGTCTGGGACGACTCGGAGGCGAAGTCGCCCAACGATGCGATGGGTGCGCGAGCGCCATTGTGGCCGTTGGTTTCACTCGCTGCAGTGATTGCCGAGGTTGACCCGAAGCCGTTCGAGCGGAAGCTGCTCATGCGACTGGTCGCCGCGACATTGCTTGATGCTAATGTGGTGGCCACAGATGACGAGCCACCAGCATCGAACAATCTCCGCGTGATCGATTCAGCTGGAGCACTTGAGGAAGCAGTCGCACCAAACGAGTGGCTAGCCTCGGAAGAGAGAGAAGACGAGGATACACCAGCGTCGTAACCGCTAAAGCGCGATGAACCAAAACTTCTCGAGTTCGATGTGAAGGAGCCGAGAGAGTGCCCCATTCCTGCGAGCATCTCCCGTACTGGAGAACCGGGCGGTAGGTCGTTCACAGCGTTCTCGAAGATGGTCTGTCGTGTCTTCATCATGCTCTCAGCGATAACCTTGAGCGCTTGCTGGACATTTTCGTTGGCGATCTGGACGGCAAATACGTCGCTTTGCGGAAGCGTGCCGAAGAACGAATGCATTTGCATCAGCACACCGAAAATGTCGATGCCTTCGAATGGGTTCAGCGCTTCTGCCTGTATGTTTGTGATTTTCAGCAGAAGGCGGCCGACGACCTGATCGAGAGAGTCTTTGTGCATCAAGTGATTGAAGCTGTCGCGGGCGTTGTATTCCCCAACGTCGTTGCGGACGATTCGCTGGAGAAGATTGATGATCGACGGGTATAAGTCACTGGCCTTGATTCTCCTCGTCGAGATAGCCAAGATCGCATTCAATCCCTTCTGCATGTAGATGAGGCGTCGACGGTCAGCAGGAATCGAGCCAAACTCGGTCGACTTGATGTCTGTGTGAATCGGAGTGGCCTCAAATCGAGCGTCGAGCAACTTTGACGTAGTCTCCAGCAGGATTCGCTCGACGACATAACGTTGGATGTCTTCAACGGCTGAGCTTTCGAGCAATTGACGAAGAGTCGACAGTGAAATAGTCAGAGGCAGCATTGCCAATGGCTTGTCCGGGTCACCACGGCCCATACTTCCGTGGATACATTCACATAGACGCATCGCAATCTCGTTGACATGCTTGCGTAAAAACTCACTTTCAGCCGGTTCAGATGCATCGAGGAGAAGTGTGTAGAGCCCCTTCAGGGCCTGGATGCCGGGTTCGTACGCCGGTGACTGTTCGCTGACAACGTCGCGCGCCTCAGTAAACATGTCTTCGAGTGGCCGCAAAACCATGTCGTAGATAATTCCGACGTGATCGATAGGGCCCTCATCCCTACTCGGAGTGGACATCTCAACGTCGTCATCGCCGTCAGCCATTCCGTACGTTTGATCTGCACATGGCTGTTGATGTTGTGAAAACACAGGCGCGGCAACCGGAACGTTATTGAACGTTTTGAGCCCAGACATCGGTGTGGCAGCGTTAACAGCGCTTGGTACACGTGGCGGCGTACGGGCATTGATAGACGGATGTGTTTGCACACTGGGTATACCGAATCCTCCTCTTTGAGTTGATGCAGCCGTTGCGCTCGCACTGGGGTTGTTCGTGACTGCGCCTGGAGGGAGATATTTTATCTTGGTCATGAGCAAGTCCATTCCCTGTTGACTCGTTACACCTGTGAAACGGAAGAACTTGTCCACGTCGCCGCCCATTTGAGTGTAGACTGCCATGAGGGCGTTGATCGCGCTCTCACGAATCTCCTTCTCATGTGCAGTGACGAACTTGCCGATCTCCTTGATCGAGCGTCTCCCTGCCGCGTTCACCCCGTGGATCTTCACAATGTGTTCTACAAGGTCAATGCATTCGCATCGACTTCTGATGTTCTTCGAAGTGTTGAAGCAGTCGGTCAGGTAGTTAATATAGTTGTCTGTGCTATAGACGTCGACAATGAGGCGCATAATGTCGCGGATGCGAATTCGGAAGCGAGGCTTGGGGTTTCCGCTTTCCTGTAATAAATATGGCAGCAAAATGGCAGCTTCCACGTCGTCGAGTTGATATCCGACTGACTTCAGCAGCTCGAACAGCTTGACAAGCACCTCGAGCAGCTTGGCGAGTGCCTGAACATTGTTATCGACGATGCGCAGTGTGCACCACTTCAGAATTAGATCAAGGGCTGCAAGCACTTCGTGAGGCTGACTTGAAATGCAGTTCATGAGGTCTGCCATGGCAGCCATCATCCCCTTCTCAAGCGTCGGTGCAAACAGCTTTGCGTGGAACTGCGGCGTCAAGAAAGGTCGCCACTCTGCTTCGATCTCACTCTTTCGATTGTTCATCTCACTCTGCGAAATAGGATCAAAAATCCACTTGTTGAACTGTCCCTTGGCCAATCGCGCGCTCTTTCCGCCGTTCATCTTCAACAACGCGCCAGCTTGAGCTAATTCCTCGTGTGTGCTTTCACCTCCATGGGGATCAGCGAACGACCCGCTTGTTCGAGAAAGCTGTGGGCGCGCACCTCCAGAAGCTCCTGGGCGAGTCGGTATTGAATTCGTGCGCCCGTGGCGTGCGCCCGACGCACTGACGCTATCGGGGGTGTTCGTGGCAGTCGATGGTCCCTGAATGGATTGTTGGCGAACTGGTGGCGTTGGAAGGGGGGCATTTGCAGTGCCACTAGATGCTGCTACAATGTCAACCGCTTTGTCGAACATGGGTTTGAGAGACCGCATTTGTGCAGGCTTGATATTCCGGCATCCTGACGTGAGAGCAACATCACTTCCGACTGATTTCATCACCTCGGCGAGCACTTGGACAGCCTTTTCACGAGCTTCAGATGACTTGTCGAGAAGTCCACCTTGAACAGTTGGAGTGATCAAGCATGACAAATCGAGGCGCTGATCACAAGCTCGAAGGTGCTCCACCAACCAACCGAGCAATTCTGCGCGGCCAACTGGATTCGCCATTGCCTCGGCCACTGAGGAAAGCATGCCTTCCAGACACGGAACGGACGTCTGATTATTGTGGCGGACCCACTTGTGCAACGCATCAACAGACGCGACTTGCATATTTTTCTTGTTGTCTGAGACGCCGCTGAGGATGCTTGGCACCATCATTTTGGACATCTTTCCGACATCCGGCCCGATACTTGAAGCAAGGACACCGATGACTTGCACCGCTTTCACTTTCAGATTGGCGTTCGAGTCGGTCAAGCGTTGCTTCATCGACTTCATTAACTCCACCACATTCTTCGTATTCTCGATCGCGCAACCTGCACTTTCACAGATGCTCTGCACACTCTCCATCGCGGCAAGTCGCTTTTTCCAAGCGGTCTTATCATCTTCGCACTTCAAGTCCGCCATTAACTCCTTCGTGATCTGGGCACTGATATCCACGCGCCCGAATAGCGCACCATCGCCACTCCCACTTGCAGCAACGACATCTGCATCTTTGATTTGACGTTTGCCGCTTGAAGCAGCGTTTGCGGGATCGTATCCAACCTTCTTGAACTCTGCCTCAACTGTTGAAGACAGTGCTGGCTTCCAGCTCTCAAGGTTCAAAATTGGAAGTAGAGCAGGACCAAATTGTGAGTACATTGTACCAAGAAGTGAGATCGCGCCACTTCGAACTTTTGGGTTTGATGACTCCAAGCCGAAGACACCTTTTGCATGGTCGACGAGCAAACGCGGACTACACTTGGTCACCCCAAAGTCTGTCACACACTCGCTCAAGGCTGTCAGCACTTCAGCATGAGCCAATGGCGCCTTCACGTTTCCCATGTGATTCACGATGCACCCGAGCACATAAGTAGGGCCAACGGCTTCGCAAAATTGAAGAATCATTGCTCGGATGGCTTCGCAAGCTTTCCTATCCGAGATCTTGTCCACTCCACACGGAACCACGAGGCACACGACACCGCGAGGAAATTTATCTGCTGCATTCTCGGCGAAGCTTCCAACAGCTTGGAATGCACTCTTGAGCACATTAATGTTGCTGTCCTTGAAATCTTTCACATGCTTGGCCATGAACAACGTCATCGCTTCAATCACTCGAACAGTCATCGCCGCCGAATTTTCCTTGGCGAATTTCTCGAAGTGTTCAATAGCATCTTTTCGCTCCATCCACTTTGCGCTCGCGAATCCGTCCTTCGCTTGGGTCCACATATCCATTTGCAACTCGAGCAATATACTTTCCGCTTCCTCAACGTCGATAGCAATCGAAAATGGTGCAAAATCACCCCCCCCAGATGGCGCGTTATTCCCAACAACTACACCTGCCTTGCGCACAGCAGGCGCAGGTTTTGCGGCCGCTTCCGGACCTTTCCCTGCAAGGCGAGACGGTGGGGTGCGGCCAACTTTAGCTCCTGGTGCTCGCGATGCCGTCACCGCAGGTAAAGGTGCAGCTTGGACCATTTCAGTGTCAACAAGCTCAGGAGTCGGGCGACCAACTGAACCGGCACTCGACGGACGACTTGATGGGGCGCTACCGCTTCCAGTACCGAGAGCTTGTTGAACTGCCTTATAAGATCGCGGATTCTTGCGTGACAAATCATCCATCAAACCGCTCGTCCAATCAGGCGTTTGCTGAGTAGCTTTCACAAGAGTAGCGACTGATTCAACGGCAGCCTTTCGCACATTCGGGTCCACGTCATCAATTGAGTTCACGAAGAGCGCGCCAAACTCTGCGATAAGGCTCCGATCGGCCACGTTGACCATTTTCTTCTCCACACAGCGGGACATGAAGTTAATCGTCTGCACACGTGCTTGCGGGGCTTTGTTTTTCGCCGGATCGACTCCAAACTTAATTTCATCCATCATCATGTCAATAGTCATTGAGTGCTGGAGAAACGCATCGAGCGTATTGTTCACCGCGTTGAGAATGACTGACTTCTTGTCCGACAACTTCTTCGTCAACTCTGGATACATGAGGCGCGCGTATTGCGTGAAATTTTTCCTCAATCCATCTGACAGTGCACCAAGCACTTCGATCGACTTCGCAACGATGTTCACATTCGAATCGTTCGAAAGAAGCTTCAACGTGTTCACGAGTTCATAGTAGTCGCCGTTAGCAAGCTTTGGGACCGGGCCAATCAAATCGAGCACAATCTTCAACGCTTCGACTTTTTCGCTCCATTTTGGCAAGGCTAACTTCGCACGAAACTCGGTCTTTGGGAGTTTTTCGAGAAGATTCACAGTCTCCGCGAATTCTCTCGGATCGAAACCACCAATGGAGGAATTGCCGCCTGGAGCAGTGGTGGCGGAGCCTGCTTTCGGCCCTGAACGGCCTGCAGCTGCTTGCGGCCTAGCACCGCGGACAAATTTGGTAGGTTGCGCCTGCCCAAGAACAAGATCCTTGGTCAACGTCTCGTACTCGGTCTTCTGTGCCTGGCGAAGGTTGGACACGATATCTTGAACCAGCGCCGGTCCAGTCCACCTATGGATCTCGACGACGATGTTGAGAGCAACTGGACGAACGCCGTTGACTGTGGACTCGCATAGCGCCGGGAGACATGCTTTCACTGTTTGGACAGGGATGACCCTCGGGCCGAAAGCTTTGATGCCTTCGAGAATGCAAGTCGCACACGCGGGTGGCACTTTAGGTTTCTTGTTTTTCGTCCCTTCAATAAGAGCTGCTACAGTGTCTTCAGCAGCACCCGCTTCAATAAACAACGGCACGAGCTCTTCACACAACTTGACGGTACCAATCCGTCCGGCGAATCCTTTGTCGATCACTCGTTTCATAACACTCGCGACGATACCTTTCTGGAACGGCTCGACGTGCTGCGTGTACGCCAGGACGGCCTGAATTCCAGCCTCCAGGGCACTTGCATTCGCGTCTTCGCACATCTTGTGGAACACGTCGAGAAGCGGCGCAACATCGTCACCTCGGGTACCTGGTCGCTCACACAATGCCTTGACGTTGTCGTACGCTTCTTTTCGCACCTTCCAGTTCTTGTCTGCGATTTGCTCCATGAGGGTCTCCACAGGCGGAATCTCCCCAGTCGAAGAGGCAGAAGCCTGGACGGAAGGTGCCAACTCTTTAACCGTCATCGGTGTCGATGTCAACGGAGTGTTCGTCGGTATAGGTGGCGACGGCGCCATCGCCATTTCGGTATCCATGGGGTCAGGGGTACTCGCACGCATCTTTGGCGCTGGAGGCGGCAGCGTTACACTTGGTGCGGCCTCAGCCATCACCACGTCTTCCTCAGCGGGGGCACCCATGGGCTCATCTCGCACTGGAGTGTTCTGCACTGGTGGGCGACGCACGACCGGCTCTATTGGTTTGACGGATGGCACGGGTGGAGAGTTCGCCACGGTGCGTCGCGCGGCAGGCAGCGGTGGAGAGTTGGTCATGTTGCGTCGCGCGGTGGGCAGCGGCGGAGAGTTGGTGATCCCTGCGCGAGCTACGGGTGGCGGCAGCTCTTCCTCGTCCTCACCGGCTTGTTCGTACTCGATGTTGGACGAGATGCTCTTGGTGATGTTGAGAAGCATCGAGATGTCCTCGCCGGCGCAGAGGCGGCACTTGCAGCTCATATTACGCAGGCATTTCTCTTCCATGGTGCCTGCTTCTGTCGCGCTGTTGTCGGGTCTTGTCAATAGCGATGGGCGCGCGATCTAGTATTCGTTGCACTTGGTCGTCACCAACGAGGGGGTTGCCGTGGGATTTCCGTTTGGCTGACGCTGTTCTTTCTCGTGGATGGGAAAACTAACTGACAAAGAACACCTCTGGCATCTTAACCGTTTCCGTGTGCCTTTAGCAATGGTGCAAAGGATCTGAATGAAATCAGATGGGCTTAACTGAAATGGTGTTCGTATTTTAATTTGAATATTCCAAACAACTTCAAACCTGCTTGGGGTTTTTGGCGCGCGGGAACTTCGCGAAGAGTGTTGGTCTTGCACACGACCCCAGGTACCATGGCAGTGTAAAGCAACGCTGCTGAAAGGGAAATGGCGACGGCGTCCGAGGAAGCGGCGAGCGTGCTCGCGTGGTTCGAGTTCTACACGCGTCTCTACGAGGATGGCGCTCGCGTTGCGAGACCGTCGCGCACGCTGCTGCAGCTGCTCCAGTCGGCGTACGTACTACTTTCCTTGTCAACGCCAACTGACATCGACGTTCACCGGCCAGTGTTGGCTCTGATGATATATGTTCAACAGCTTCTCGACGCTGTACGACGACGTTGTGGCACGGCGGTTGATGCTCGGTGCTGAAGAGTGGCAGTGTGTCGTGCTGCTGCTTGAAGCCTTCTACGAGGTACGATCGGGAGAGCGGAACGGTACTCGATGAAGGTGCCTTTGTTGACATGCTGGTTGATGATTGCGAACTAGGTGGAGCTCGGTATTGATCGGTCGGCTCTCCATGATGCGATGACGTTGGAGGACGCGGCGCTTCACGCGTCGTGTGTCGCCATCCTTGAGTTCACCGTCAGTGCGTTGGTGCAGAGCGACAGCAAAACCCGATTTGTCGGGGATATTATGACGATGGACGACTCGGTACAAGTTGACATCATGGCTGTCATCGAGCGCACGCTGAAGCATACCGCGAATCTATCTAGCAACAGTGAGACCTCCCGAGATGACGCCAAGGAGTCGGACTACGACCACAATACCCACGATGGACACAAGCGTCGAAGCCAACTGGACTTGGGTACTCCTTCGCGATCGCCATCGAGACATTCGTATGCTTCACCTTCGTCATCTTCTTTGACGTCGCACTCTCCACTTCATCTTGCCAGGCATGCTGAAGTTGAACGACTACAGCGAGCGAACGAAATTTTGAAGGAAGACAATGTGAGTCGTGCTTGTCGGGAATGCACCGTTCAATCTTTTTTTTTGAGTCACTTTGTGCATGAGTCAGATCCATGCTGTCAAGGAGCTCGGGGAAGCGAAGCAGAAGCTGCACGCTGCTGAATCTGAAAATGCGATGCTCCTCCAAACAATTGACACCATCAAACTTCAAGCAGACATGGATCTCCTCAAGAAGGAGCGAACAGTCCGCAGCTACTTTGACGAACGGATGCACTCGATCCAGCGAGAACTTGATCGAACGGCGAGTGAGCTGGAGGAGAAAGCTGCCATTGCGAAAGACGTGGGGGAACTTCGTGATGAAATCGATTTGCTACGCCCTGCAGCAGAGAAGCTTGCAAAAGCTGAGGCCACACTCGTGAAGTACAAGACCAAAATTGAAGAGCTTACATCCGCAAAAGAAAAACTCCGGGTACGTAGCGGTTTAAGTGTGTCTTGCTTTTTGTATCTGGTGCTAACTTGATTTTCATTCTCTACAGCGAGTCGAGGAGGCAAATACAGATCTCGTTGAGAAAAATCTCTCACTGGAGAGTCAGGCCGCGAAGGCAGCAGCACTTCAAAGAAAGCTTGCGGATTGCAAAGAGGCGAATACCACCATTGTAAGTGCACCCAAAATGCCTCCCCATTACGTGAGATTTCGCGTGCTGATGCATGTCTCAAACCGCAGCAATTTCACGTGTCCGAACTCGAAACCAAACTTATGAGGTTGACAACCGAGCTGGAGAGCAAACGTCTCGAATGTGAGACTTCAGCAGCTGCTCTTCTTGAAGCCAAACTGTTCAACAGGCAACTCCAAGAGACCGTAGATCAGTACATCGATGCAAAAGGCTTCACTTCCAATCCTGCCGGCCTGGCTGGTGGAATCAGTGAGTTGAATCCCGAATTGATGGAAAAACTCGCTCGTCTGGAGCATGAGAACGCTACTCTGAGAAGCCGAGTCGATGGTACCACGTCTGAGCGAATCGATGTGCTCCTGGACGAGATTGATGACCTCAAGCGAATGAAGAAATCGTTCGAGACCAAGTACTTTGATACGAACGACAGTTTGCAGGAGACGCAGTCCAAACTGGCGACGACCGAAGATCATGTGGCATCGTTGGAATTAACTTTGCTCACGTGCAACAAAGACATCCAGACAACAACCCACGAGCGTGATCTCCTTCGTCAGACCCTCAATCTCGCCGAGCAGCGTATTCGGGACTTGAGTGATTTGATCCGTGAACGTGAAGAAGATATTCAGCGACGGGCTGAAGTTGAAAAAGAGTTGCATGCCGAGATCTCAAAGCGCAGTGAAGACCACGCGAGCCTTAAAAAAACGCTTCTTCGAACCGAAGAGAAGCTTCAGTTGTCAGAAGAACGTATTGATCTGCTTCAAGAAGATGTCTGTGCCCACACAGTCGAGCGAAGTGACCTGGTGGCGTATCGTGACCAGCTTCTCGAACGCATTCAGGTGTTGGAGCTGCAGTGCTCCGCAGGCAGGGATCGCATCGCTGAGTTGGAGATGGAGCTCGCTGCTTTAATCGATGAACTCGCAGGTGCGCGCTCCATCATCGTATCGCTTGAGCAAAGTGACGCGAGGCATGACATGCGTTGTGAGGAGCTCGAGGGAATCTTGGGAATGAAAACGAAGGAGGTTGAGGGTCAGAGCGTCCACATTGCGCACCTGAACGAGCGTATCGATGTTCTCGACAGGGATATTCTTGATCGGGAAGAAAGCAACAGCAGGGCAGTTGCTTCGATCCAACTCTTGACGGAGCGTCTTCATCTGACAAATGAAGATCTCTTTGTGGTACAACAGAGGAGGGCCACACTGTTGGGTGAAGTTGAACGTTTGCTTGACCAAGAAACTCGAGGACAAGAAGAGCTCCAAGAATCTCGTGAACACCATCTCAAAACGACTGAAGACTTCGAACAGAGGCTTCTTATCGTTCAGGAGAACAAATCCGCTGAACTTGAACAAGCTGCTACCGATCAAGAACGACTACTTGCAAGTCACGCCATCGAAGTCCAAAAGTTATCAGAGGAAGCAGCTCAATCCGTGGCCCGGATGACTAGCGTCATTGATGACAAGTGCAGCCTTCTTCAAGAAGCAAAACAAAACATGAGTGCTCTTCGTGAGGATCACCAGCAACAACTTGATGAGGTTCGACGTCAATACCTGGAGGAAAAGACAGCGCTGCATGCTCAGAAAGACTCGATCGCGACCAAGTTTGCGGCGTATGTCTCGCATCATTCCTTCACGAACGAATACGTTTCTTCGAAGGAGGCCGCGCTGGAGAAAAATCTGTCCGAAGCGACGGCCCAGTTTGTCGCAGAGAAAGCGAAGTTGAGTCAACAACGGGATTCAGTCAGTGCTCAAATGAAACGTCTCCAAGACGCCAACCAAGAGATGAAACTTCGGTTTGACGGACAGGAGTCCAAGCTCAGAAACGCTGTTAAGTCACAGTTGGAGGCGAATCGAAAACTTGTTGAAGTGAATCAAGCCGTCAAATCTGAGCTGGCGAAGAAAGAAGCCCAAGTTGTTCAGCTCGAAAATGCGATAACTCGCCTGGACTCGCGTCTACTGATCTTTGAGCGAGAGCGGACCCACTATTCGTCTGAGGAGGGCAAGAAGCGTGACACAGATGATTCAAGCTCTTCGTACTCATCGCAGCTAAGCAGTCATGTGTCACAAATAATGGAGGAACTCGATACACTGCGGAAGGAACACAGACAGCTGCAAGAGCAACTGGCATACCGCGAGACTGGGCGTACCAACGGTCAAGATGAAAGCACCCCTCAGAACACGAAAACCTTCCTTATGGAGCGCATCCGGCAACTTGAGCTCGCCAAGGCGCAAGAGGAGGACAAAAAGAGAGAGCTGCTGCTGGTCAACGCGAAACTCATCCAAGACCAGAAGCAGGTTCAATTCAGAACAGCTTCCGACTCGAGAGAGGTTCAACTGCTCAAGGAGAAGGTGAACACCTGGATGTTGCGTGACGAGCGTCG
Organism: Pythium dissimile; assembly: GCA_023336445.1. Lineage (NCBI taxonomy): Eukaryota > Oomycota > Peronosporomycetes > Pythiales > Pythiaceae > Pythium > Pythium dissimile. The sequence continues at coordinate 41,482 of JAADWZ010000062.1, forward strand.
CAAGAAAGAGCACGAAGCTTTTGCTCAGCGCGTCCAGGATCTTGAGTATCAAAACAAGCGCCTGCAGTCCATGCTGGTGAACGATGCCAGCGAGATGCTGACGGATCCGGCGTCCCAGTCTTCGCAGGATTCGCTGCAACCCGTCGCGCCATTGAAGTCTGCAGGCAGCGATGACCAAGAAAACATTCCGCCACATGAAAATGCACCAATCCCATCCAACGAGTCCAGAAAACGCAAATTGGAGGAAGCGCGGAGCGATGAAGTGGAAGCACTGGCGAACAGGCAGCAGCTATCTCTAGACCCTGAACCTGTCGTCGACAAGCTTTGCGACGTTCGAGGTGACGTTCCACAGCCTGTTGACAATAGCGGAGTTCTTGTTGCGACTGCGCCTCGTGCGAAGCGTCGAATGTCTCACTTTATCTCAAGTCGGCTTACCACGTCGTCCACGCAAGATGACGAGAAGCCATCCGAGTGCCACCAGCAGTAATTTTTCACCCTGTGAAGAGAATGTAGCCAGGTTTTCTGATGATCTCCAGTAAGTTCGTTCAACGGATAGATAAACAGACGCACTAGGTTCGATTTTATTTAGCAGACGCGGTTACCGGAAAAGCCGAAGGATGCCACGCAAGTCCAAGCCCAAGAAATCATCTGGCTCGGCATCCTCTGCCGAGGCGCTGCTGCAGCAGCAGTGGGAGCTTATCCCTCGTCTCGTGATCTTCGATCTCGATTTTACATTGTGGTTCCCCGAGATGTACGAGCTGGACGGCTCGCCGTTCAAGAAGCATCCCAAGACTGGCGCCGTGACCGATCGCAGTGGCGAGCAGGTGCACTTCTTCCCCGCCGTCCACTCGGTGCTGGCGATGCTGGAGACTCATCCGCAGTTCAAAGACGTGTGCGAAGTGGCGGTCGCTTCGCGCACGACCGAGCCGCAGTGGGCCAAGACGTGCATGCGGCTCATGGACGTGACGCTGGACGCCGACGGTGGCGAGAAGACGAGCCTGCAGAGCATCGTGGATTACGAGGCCATCTACCCTCGCAACAAGCGCGTACACTTTGCTCAGATCAAAGAGCAGAGCGGCGTCGAGTACGAGGACATGCTGTTCTTTGACAACGAGCGATACAACATCACGGACGTCGGGGCGCTCGGCGTGGTGTGCGCCTACTGCCCGCAAGGACTGAGCGAAGGCTCGTGGATCCAAGGCATGGAGGCGTTCCAAATCGCAAAGCGGAAGTCCACTGCCGGTGGAAGTAGACACGTATCTGATGATGAATAGAGATGCTCGGTTAGACGTGGAGTCACTTGTAGCGTGCCTTGAACTTGGAAAACGGCAAGTCCATCGGCTCTTGACCGCGATCAGGCGGAGCTGTGCACGCGTCCAACTCGCGAAGTGCGTTTATGTGAGCTCGATACACTTCGTCTGTCGTCGAGCTACCAGGGAGGCATCAGAAACAGTGGACTCAAACGCCCTCCAGATCACAGCATTCGACGAGCAAAACGTACTGCTTCTCGGTGATAATGTGTCGGCGGAAGGCCCCAGTATTCGCTGAGTCGACGAAGTTGGCAGCAACTGCGATCGTCTGCACAATTGTTCATGTCATTCTTTGCTAGTACCATAAAAATAGAAGAAAGCCTCGTACCTTCTCCAGATTCTGAACTTGATGCGGACAGTCAGAAGGGATAAAGAGCACTTCACCGGCCTCAAGGATATCTTCGTATACTTCACCCGATTTCAGAAGTACAGACCGTGCGTCTCCGATAAGACTCGCATTGAAACGGCCTTGAGACCCAGATTGCTGAGTTGGGAAGAGCTCGAAGAGGGCAGCCTTTGCGCTGGGCTTGGCAATCGCCCAGTGTTTTCGACCTGCAAGCAGTCCCATCCACGCCGACGTCGACGCCCAGTCCGCATGAAGAGCCGACAAGGTCTGCTTGCCGCCGATAAACAAGCTCGGCCAGTAGCTTGACTGCTTGTTGCCTGATAACAACTGGAGCCGGTCGTCCACAAAATACCGAGGGATTGTGAAGTCCGACAGAAGTTGCGGACAGAAGCTCTGGATGCTCGCGTCATGGAGATACAGATCCGCGTAACCGAATGGCCTACAGAAGAAGACTCCCAAAGTAAGTATATACAATCGAGGACATGTTTCACGAGAATCTATACAACAATTTACCATGGCATCGGCGCTTCTTTCGACGCAAAGTCTCGAACAAAATGGCGCAGTGGGGTCTTCGCCACTGGTTGGATTCCTGCCCACATCGTCGCTCCTTGGTGGCCAGCGGTGGCTTGATCTCGACTCGCTGGCCTCTTCAGCGTCACGATTGCGTCTCCGCACGCTGAGTTGATGGACTGAAGACTCCACTGTGGAAGCCCCGGCGATCCCGGAAGAGAGCTCAAGCCTTGCACGATCACTGGCGTGGACGTCCTGGCGTACTGAAGGTACTGTGCATAAGTAAAATTGTCGTATCGGACGCGAGGTATGCGTATTGATTCCTGTGCAAATACTGGCTGTGGCATTGGAGTGCCGATTCTCGAACTGGCCAGAGTGAGTGTGCGCGTGGTGGCCGATTGACCACGCGTTTGATGACTTAACTGCGTCTCTAACTCGCGCACTTGGCGCTGAAGATCACGAATTGCTTCTGCCGACTCGAGATGAAGCGCTCTGTACGCGTTGGCTTTTTCCCGGAGCTTCAAGTTGAGATCGTTGATGGTGTCATCGACTGCGTCGAACATTCGTTCAATCGATGCCGCCACATTCTCGACTGCACTGGTACTCGTTGCGTGGTCAAGAAGTGATTGCTTGTGATGAGCTATCTCCAGCGACCGCGTTCGCTTGCGCAACATAGTTCGAAGGCTTTTGCACGCGGCGTTATCTAGCTCCAGTCGCTCGCAGACTTGGTCAACTCGCGAGTCGAGCACTGCAAAATCGCCGTCGTGGAGAGCGAGTTTGATCCACTGCGCTCGGTTCAGATCTGTGCGCAGCACGTTGATAGACACGGTCTCAAGTTTCTTGGCAGTCAATGGTTCTTCTCCTGAACACGCGCATATCGTCGCACTCGGAGCGTTCCGCACGAACCGCTCGAGCAATTCACAGTCGCGTGACGGGATCGTGAACTCCTGACTGGACAGCACGGCTAGCATGAAAAGAAAGCCTCCAAAACCACGCAATCTTGAGACTGATTCGTACCAAAAACTTGCCGCTGTCTCGGCAATCGAGTGGCAGCAATGGCGGCGCAACTCGACCTGCAGCAGGTCGCCGCCCACGGCCGTGAGATCCACAAAGGTCTCCAGCGCCCACTGCGAGCGGACGGGCCCGTCCATGCGCACTGCTGCGCATGAACGCACTTGAACAGCCCACGCGAAGGACACTGATAGCAGTGTTGAGACCCGCATGAAGATACCTGCGTCCAAATCTTCCTGCAATGCTGATCAAAATCTAGGTGGATCATGAAGGGTCGCACAGGTCGCACGAAGGTGGAAAAAAGCATTCATTGTCGTCCAAGTCACACTTTAGCAATCAATGAATAGTGTAGCCAAGTCTCGACTAGATTCCAAACAACGACGGATCTCCGTGCACGAGCAGGTCGGACCACTGCTCGAGCGCGAGCTGCAGCGCATGGCTCAAGATCTCCTTCTCGATCACAAGCGTACGCAGGATCTGGAGTTTGGTGCTAGCGACTCCGGGGCGGCGGTCGCGGTAGTGTGCCTCCAGCTCGTTGAGCTGGGCGCGGTCGTGGTCGAGAGTCGTTGGATAGTTGGCCAGCAGGTTTTTACACGCGAAGACAATCGCACGTGAGAACACAAACTCATTGCGGAGACTCACGACTGGCAGCTCTTTCATCGACGGATTTGGCTCCAAGAGCATCGGGTACTTGACCAGCTCGGCGGCGGACAGCAGCTTGAGCTTGAGCGATTTGGCCAAGTCGACGTCCAGACGTTTGCTCCTGTACCGCAGTGTGTAGCTACTCTCGATGCTCATGTTGTGAGTCTCCAGCAAGTGGGTCTTGACGGAGAGGAGCGTGTCGTTCGGATCGAGGAAGATCGCCAAGTTGAACGTCTCTGCGTCCGTGTAGGGCATGGATCGCGCGAACCCGTGATTGAGCATTAGCAGTGTGGACGGCTTCGAATCCCCGAACGAGACGAGCACCTCTTCACCAGCGACGTAATCTCGAGTCGCGTACACAACCAGGCGCTGCACCATCCGATCCCACTCGATGCGGTTGGCTGGACAGTCGCGATCCACGCAGGCGCCGATCGTATCAAGGATTGGCGCGATCAGCGCATCCGTCTCGAGCCCCGTCGGAGAAAACGCTCGCGCCCAAACGGTGCCCAATGCCCAAGCGAAGTTCTCCTTGGTAAACTCGTCCGGAGCAAACAAAGGTGGATCCATGGCGGGTGACGTGACCGGCCCCACGAGGGCGTCATAGAAGCTGTCCACGCCCTGAGCTCGACTCACCGTCGTGCGGTACAAATTCGAGCCCCTGATCATCTCCATCTCGTCGTCGGAGTAAAATAGCGTGCCGTTGAGTCCGGCGATGCCGGGCATCGATTCGATCTGATTGTAGAAGCGCGAGGACTCGCTGCGGAACTTCTCTTCCAGAAGATGCATCGCGAGAGCGATGGATGCAGGCAGATCCGGATTCGCATCCAGCAACGCCTTGACGCGGCCCAAGCGGGCCGACTCCATGTTCATAACGTCCATGAACGGGACAGAGAAAAGCACCTCGCCCTCTTCCACGTCTCTTGACGCGACATATCGCGGGCCGCGACCAAAGTTGAAGCCAGAAGCCATCACTTTCTACCAGATCAAAATCAACTCAATTCACTTAGTTTCACGGGAGAAGGCGGCAATCCAGTGCGGTTTAAGGTGCGTACCGTGGACAAGTCAAGCGAGCGCGTGGTTCCGTCTATGGAAGGGATGGCTTCAGCCACGATTTCCGCGGCGTCGTCACCATCCAGATCTTCATGGAAGCGCTTGAGCTTCTGCTTGGACGAGAGGTCCAGATCGAAATCAAACTCGTCGTCGTCGCTGCCATCAAAGGTGAACCGGTTGGGTCGGGCGCCTGCGCCAGCGAGCGTCGCCGCAGTCGTCGCGGGGCTGGCGTGTACCGGCGAAAGCACCAGCGCTCCCAGTACGTGGACGCCCAAGAGCAGTACGAGAGCGCAGCGCACCATAGTCCGTTTTGTTCCCTGAAGTCTCGATTTGTCGTGTGGAATCCACTCATTTAGACTGGACAATTGGCATTGAAGAGATCCGCGCCAAAGATCGCGACGCTTCCTACTCTTTCGAGATTCTGTCCCTTGTTAGGATCAGATATCCCTCGTTCGGATAGATTCTGGATTGTTGACTTGCATTTTTCCGATGTATCGGGTATTCAGTTGGCTTGCAAGACGGAAGCCTCCATTTCTTTGTGATCCATCGACCCAAGGGTCGCGCTGAGCAGATCTGTAGAGATGCCTAGACATTCGTACTTGCCTCATCACTGCAGTACTGATGACCATTGATGGACACTAATGACACTAATAAAGCAAGTTTCGAAGTTATTACAGAGGTTCTCAATGTTCCAAAAGAACTATGCTCCAGCAGAACAGTTCGTCCATACATCATAGTCGCGCTTCCGATGAGGGATCATTTCCCCCGCATCCCATCATAATTCAAGAATGGCGCAAGCAGCGCGAAAGGGAGTTGAAGCCAACGTTTTTCGGCGGCTGTGCTCATTTCTTCTTTTTTTCTTCTTCACTTGTTGTTTTGTTCCCCACCCATATCACTGGGTGGGCTGTACTACCCAATTGACTCTCTGGCGTACATGTCGCGATCCTTCCTACTGCAATCTGTGAGTTGTGCGATGCAGCAGATTTGGTTCGAACCACATTCGAATATTCGCTGTCGTTAGAGTTCGCGTCAACGACAGCGGGTCCATGGAACACTTGCGACCGCATGCTTGCGTGTGACTTGACAGCGGCTGAGCTGCACTCTACTAACAATAAAGTGCAGTACACAGACCGTCAAGGGGAGCATTCTCACAACCAAAGCTAATGTTGCTGGCTATCCGCTACAAGAGGCGTTTCACAAAACGGTACAAAATTGAGGGAGAGAGAGCGAGAAGAGGATGGATTCACCTGGTCAAACGCAATTTTACAGACCCTTTTTAGGGGTTTTAATGGACCTCTCGAATTCCTACGATCTATTCGAAAAGATCCATTTATGGAGGTTTTTACACCGATGAAGTTGGGATCGAACCCCAGATCTCAGCAAATGAAACAGTTGATGCAGGTTTTCGCGTGGCTTTCAGCCTGTCATAACCCCAATTATAGCCCTGCACCCATCCTCTCTATTTTCAACAAAAAACTCGGTAGGGATAGGCGATTTCAGTTCACCCACATGAAGAGCTCAAGGTTTTCCAGTGCCCTCATTTTGGTTCTTCAACGCAAGAACGCGAGCATGGCCGGCCAAAGCGTGTTCAAAGGCGCGCTCGGATGGGACGACTGGATCTGGTGGTCGGGTATCGGCGGCATCGGGCTGCTGCTGCTCATGCTGATCCTCTGCTGTGTCGTCTGCGTGCAGCGCGCCAAGCGTAAGGGCCGCGACGAAGCGATGGCCGCTGTCCACGCACGCGAGCGCGAGCGGCAGACGCAGGAACAGGCCCAGCTGCGGTACGCGCAGGCGCAGCAGGCGCGGTATCCGGCGCGCGAGGCCTCGTTCAAGTTCTCCAAGCCCGAGCCGCCGCAGGCCGTGTACAACCCGTACGGCCACGACGACCACGCCATGAATCGCAACACGTACCTGGCCAACGCTCCGGCTGCCAAGCCCAAGCAACGTCGCGACACTCAGCAGCCGATGGGCCAGCAGGCGCTGTATCAGCAACAGCAGCAACAGCAGCAGTCGTATGATCAACCTCAGAACCCACACCAACCCCAGCAGCAGCAGGGCCATCAGTACTACTCGATGCCCCGACGCGACGACTTGCAGCAGCCGCCTCCTCCTAAACAGCAGGTACTGCGACCTCAACAGCAGCAGCACCAGCAGCAACAGTACCGGTACTCCAGGCCAGAAGAGCCAATAATCCCCACACCTCCGCTCGAACCAGAGGAGCTGCCGCAAGTTGCCGCGTACTATGGGCGCAAGTCGAAGCCCCAGGCAGAGCCATTACCCCCACCTCGGCCGTCCGGATCTCTGTTCAGCCAGCAGTACCAGCGCCAGCAGCAGGTGAATCCGAGCCAACCACCGCTTATGCAGTACCGGAAGCACGCTGCGCGGTCTGACTCCCTCGGTGGCGCTTCGTTCCAGAACCAGGACGATCCTTCCCGGCAGTCGCTGAACGAAATCCCGTTCGTTCAGGTCTCGTCGCCTCGTGGCAGCGCTGCCTCGACCACCTCCACGGCTTACTCGGCCGCGACCACTATACCATCGCACGCGCAACTGGACCAGAGCTTCGCAGGCCGGCCGTCGGGTGCCTCGTCCTCCTCGTCCTCCATGATGCGAGTAGGCGGCACACTTCGCGACCGCATCGACGCGCTGCGCGACGGTTCGGCGCCTGCTCCAGGTCCAGACAACGCCACGCGTATCAGCGCTGGCTCTGCTGTGAGCGCTGGTGTCTCGCAGCCACCGCACCAGTTCCTGCCATCGCCAGCCGCGAACAAAGCCCCTGTCGATGCGGGAGCGCCAGCGCCTCGCCACACGGGCGTCGTCTCCGGCACGGTGCTATCGGATGCCTCGTCCACTGAGAACGAGTTCGCGCCTCGCTACGACAACACCTTCGACGAAGAAATGTTCAACACGGCTCGTAGCGACCAGGGCCTCCACCGAGGAGGCTCGGATCGGTCCATTGGTGTTGATGATGATACGGATTTTGTGCGAGAGCTCGAACGCCAGGGAGCTCGAGGTCGCACAGGAACTGCGGACTCCACCGGATCCATCGAGTTCTAAGGAGCGCCACAGAGATGCAGTATATCCGTTCAGAACAAACCATAGACAAAGTAAAGGGTGGGGAGCGAACCCATACTCGATACGTTGGGCACAGGTAGGATGCGTTAAGTAAATATTGAAGGCCCTATTCATTTCATGTTAGCTCACCGCCACCAACTCCCCTTGCCACCTCCTGAGCTACCGGGTGCCGTGGGTACCTTGATCGACGGCGACAGCGGTCGGGTTTTCGTTTGGCGCAAGCCATCAGAAAACACGGCGTTTCCAGCGCCCATAAAATCGCTGCCTCCATTGGCAACTGAAGCATCGCTGCCATTGAAACCTTGCGAGTTGCCGAACGAGACGACGCGGTCCAAGAAGCCGTAGAACACGTTAGTATCCAACGAGAACTGCTCCGCGCTCTGCAGCACCACCAATAACAACAAAGAACCAAAAGGTCAGACACAGCGTAGGTGAGTAGCATGAGCGAAGCCGACTCACAGATTCCATGGTCTCCACTGTCCTCAATTCTGGAGCGCCACTCCCACGCTTGGTGTTCATGGATACCTGGTCACGCTTGTTGCCAATGACCAGCTTAGGCATTTGCGCGAGCTGCCATTGTATACCATGCAAGTTCAGTCATCCCCTCAGTCTAAGAAGCCGCATTGCGCTGATATACAAACCGTAGGAAACTCCGTGCTCCGATGCGAATACGACGGCGGCAACACGCAGCCTTTGGTCCTCTGCACGTCGTTGATCTCGCTCATCCACTGGCGCAAGTGGTCGTAGCTCCTCGCGTTGCTGAGATCGTGGACAAGCACAATGCCTTGCACGTCGTGGTAGAACATCGCGCGACTCAGCTCGTACTTGGTGTGGCCGCCGACGTCGATGAACTCAATGTACATGTCTTTCATCGTGCCATAGCTCTCTCGGTATTGGTACCACTGCACGTACGGGCCGTTATCAGCTCGCTTGAATTCTTTGCGCAGTCGGAACAACCTACCAAGACGTGGACGTCACAGCCAACCGTCCAGCGGTGTGACTTGGCAGCAGCATCCATGTCGCTCAAGGATGCATCACGACAGATTGCCTGCAGGAGCGATGTTTTCCCCACGCCAGAGTCGCCCACGACGAGCACCCGCGCGGCCGGTGTCTCCATTTTCCCTGTTTCGCCACGTCTTGATCAGGTGTCATCGCCCTCTGGAACCAGATACATCCCCTTTCTACTATCACATCTCCCCTCTCTTTCAGCAAGAAACCTCTGTCATTCGATGATTCACTCGTAGAATCAAATGCTTCACCTCTGTTATGTGATGATTCCGGTCCCCCAAGTCGAAGTGAAATGAAAGAACCAGAGGAAAGCAGATCAAATATCCAGCATGGCGGAGGAATACGCGTACGAAGAAGAGGCCACGGACGAGGAGAAGCTGCGCATCGCGCAGCATTTCCTGCTCTCCAGCCCACCAGGACAGGTCCACGAAGTGCTGCGCGACGTGGCCAAGCTCGTGCCGCCCCATGTGCTCACGGACGCGGCGCTGCGCGGCGCGCTCCACGCCTACAACCTCAAGAACTTTGTACCTGTCGAGGTGCCAGACGCCGACTACAAGGTGCACTACAAAATGCCAATAGGAGGGGGAGGAAGTGAGGAGGAGACTGACGAAGCGGGTGGGGGGTTTCTGTATGGGCTGGGTAGATTCTGATCTGCGAGGATGCCCAGGTGGACGCGTCCCACTACGTGGATCCAATCGGCCGCCGCGTCGTGGGCTTTGACCACATCAAACAGGAGATCATCCCGGGCGACGTCGCCGACCTCCCGCCTCGGTTCGAGAGTGAGTTCGAGTCGGAGCGGTGCGGGGGTCAATTGGAAAACACCGAAATGGCGTAGTGGCAGAGGCTGACGCCCTCAATTTCTTTTTTGTTGTTGCTGTTGTCCGCAGCACGCAATTGCAGAAGACTCTCCAGTCGTACATCCAGTTCGAGTACATGCACCAGTACGAACTGCTTATATTACTGGGGGATTAGATCGCCATCTGATGGCGGCGTGTGCGGTTTCTGTAGGGGCACGGCCGGCGTGTTCGTCAACGGCTCGCATCTCGTGGTCAACCTGTGCACGGAGCGCGTGAACCTGCGCAACTTTTGGAGCGGCCGCTGGAAATCTCGGTGGGAAGTGGATGTGGCGTCGAATCCAGTCAAGGTCACGGGCAAGATGGATCTGCACGTCCACTACTTTGAGAACGGCAACCTGCAGCTACAGTGCGAGAAATCGGTCTCGGAAGAGGCGGGCTTTGACCGCGCGAACGGCATGGCCGACGCCGTACTCAAGATCATCAAAGAGGCCGAAGACGTGCTGCAGAGCAACTTGGAGGACATGTACATCAACATGTCGCAGGAGACGTTCAAGGAGATGCGGCGTGTGATGCCAGGTACGTGATGGCGAGCGCAACAACGGCAAAGAGTGAGCTTTTTCTCGTGCTAATCCACGTTTGTGTGGAATGCTTGTGGACGCAGTCACGCAGACCAAAATGGAGTGGACTGTGCACGCGCATCGCACGGCTCGCGACCTGACGCGCAAGTAGCCAAGCGTCCAATTGCGATCCACCGCGCTCACTCTGGAGTAATTGTGTGAATTTGACCAGTGATGAGAGTTTTGCTCACAGAGTGGGATCGATTGGGGTTTGGATTCGTTGTGCGTTCATGTCTATGGTCTGACAGATATTGCCACGCGCAACGCAGCCGGTTGGTTAGGACAACCACTCGGTGTGATCATCAGTCGTGTACCTCGTTACGTCAAATCGACAAGAGCCCAGTTGTGCGTGTTCGTGGCTGTCGCAGTCGATTTTGAAGTTTCGGAACCAGAGGGAATAGTTCAAGAGGCCAAATGGTGAAATTACGGTACGCTCGCATCGAAACCCTATTTCATGCACTACATTACTCGTCTGACTGTACGGCTGCTGCGCAATAGCTATTCACTCACGCACATCCTTGAGCAACTGCAGCTTCGTCTTGGCTGGCAACTCTTTTGCAGTGATCCTTCACCGACACTTTCACAATGCTGAAGCTTCCAAGATGACTGCATTCTTCACCACCGACAATGCCACGCGCATGGGCCGCGTTTGACGGATCACGCCAACTTAGGTCTTAGCGTTCAGGGTGTGCCCTTTATCTTAAAGCATTTCGACCAGATACTCGAACTCCTCCATGCCACGCTGGCTCTGGTCAGCGATTGGAACGTACGCAAACCTGTCGACGCTCTCCGCGACGTTCACGCCTTCTACCTTGGTGATGTTGATCGTCTCCGATTGCTCAGTAGCCGAGACTGAAGGTGTAGTATGTGACGCAGATCGCCACTCAAGTCATTTTGTGAGGCAACCACGAAATCGCTGTGATCGCCCACCCAGACCATCAGTTTCGTGGCAGACGCCTCGCCAATATGACAATGATGGAGTTCGGGAACTCGCCAAGATCGCCGTTGCTGGCGTGGACAGCGTTGTGGAAATGAAACTCGATGTTACATTCATGAAGGCCACAGTGGGTCCACCATGAATACCAGTTTGAGCCGCCTTCGACGCAAAGTCATGTTCGCCCGACTCAGCAGTCTTTCCAATTGGACGCGTGCGCGGTGTCCTCGATTCAAGGTCAGGACCTCAGCTGCCCGCGACGTTGGCAGTTGAAATTAGGGCTGCGATCGTTGGGGCAGACGGAGGTGACGAAGCTGGCATCGAGTTGACGGCTAGACGAAGCTGCCCCAGCACCTCCGCCAACTCCGCGTCTCCTTTTGTCCGAAGACGAACCGAGAGCTCGTGCCAGCGCCCCACAGTGTGAGCTGCCGTGTCTGACACTCACCCGAGTTCTCGAGGTACTTCATCGTGATCTGCTTTGCAGCATTGAGAGGTTCTTTTACTCGCTGAGTTTCCCACGTCTGTGATCGCACTCTGTTGCAACAGCACGCTTACAGCGCCGCCGGAATCGCGGAAGGCCGCAGTGAGCAAGCCGGTCATCAAATCGCTGGAGGATCCATTTTCAGGCTCCTGTTGGAGTGCGAACTGAGTGTTCTTACACAATGTCAACATGGCCGCAGCCAGCCTCCACGTTGATCGATAGTAGGCCATCGTCGTCGACACAATTCATCGGCCACAAGCATTCGGACCGAAGCCTGGTTCCCACACTGAGCAGCAAGATATATGGAAAACGGTTCAGCCACCAGTGTCGCTCGCCGTCCGCAACATTTGCACAGTAGACTATGACCAGCTTGGGCGCGCCTCAAAGCTGCCGATGCGTCTGCGTGCGCGCGTGCACCAATATCCTTGCTAAGATATTGGTCGCAGTGCTCTCCCCCTCGCTGCACCAAATCGATCCTTGGTGGTGGTGATCAAGCATTCCACTTGTGTCAAGTTGTCGGCGAACATGGCGAGAATTTCAGGTGCTCTTGCTTTTGCTGTTCTTGGTCATCGTCATCGAAAGTGGCCACACTTGGGGCTGCCAGTCGCCCAACGAAAGGGTATTCGGTTGCAGGAGACACGTAATTTGTTTTCATGCAGTCGAAATCCGCCGAAGCGGCTAGCGCGACGGCGTGGGAGTACGAGCTCGCCCCGCTTGTCGAGCTGCCCAAAGTCGATCTCTCGGTCTCGGTCAACTCGCGGTTCGTGCGCAGTCGAGTGGTCCACCGAGCCATTCGCTAGCGAAATCGCCGCTGATGTTTGGGGGTTATCTGATCTTCGAGGTGGCCACGATGGCCTTGCTGTTCGTTTCGGCGAGATTCGGACGCATCTTGAGCGTCGTGGGCGCGATCGCCGGTTGGCCGGGCACTGTCGTCGCCGTCAACAATTTGGGCTTCGAGATGGTGCTCGTGCTGCTCAAGACGTACAACATTTGGTTCGTGATCGTGGCCCAAACGGTCATGGTGGGGCTGATGGGCATCCTCTTCCACGACGCGCGTGCGCTCGTTGCGAGCCTCTCGTGGGTGGCGTTCTCGTCTAACACTTTCGTCGACGCCAGCACCTTGGGCCTGCGGTCGATCTGGATGGGCAACCACGTGGGACTCGCAGTTTTACAACGGTCGCGATTGCCACTAGCGCCAGGATCACGGACGATCTCTACGTGTTTAACGTTCAGCTGTCGCTTGCAACTTGGTCGTGTCGGGGCGGCACGAGCGCGGATATTGGTCCATCCCACCGCGACTGCGGCGTATCCGACCGCCACGAACGCCGCCACGCAGCTCACGTTTGCGCCGTTTCTTGGAACCCTTTGCGTGAAGAATACGGTGCTTCCGCTGCATTGGCTCTGGCGACGTCCCAACGCACGAACATGCCAACTCCTTCGATGGATCTTCCGGTGTTGCGGCTGCTTTGGCTTGGTGGTCTCGACAGCCACGATCTTGATCGAGACCTCGGCACCATCCAACACACTGCACCACAGTTGCCTGCTAAGCGTAGCGTATGCCGGGGCTGTGGCGACGATGGTGTTCGTCAGTGTGAGCTTTGCTACCATGCAGCGGCAACTACTCGAGCCACAGCCACGTCTTTCGATTTTGTGTTCATAGCAGCGCAGCTCTCCATCATGCACATCGCACTCGTCGATCTACTCAAGTGGAAGCCACTGGTCGTTGCCGCGCTCACTTCGCACTGGCTCTGGTATGTGTGGCGCTTGTGCTGGGACGCCCTCACTCCGCCTGGTCGAAGCCGCTTGATGGTCACGCCCAAGATGGCTGCCACTGCTGCTACAATCCTCGTTGGGTCCATCTCGGTCACAGCCACTCTCGTCTTCTTTACTCTCCAGCCAAGCGAAGTTCAAGATCGCGTCGTGCTGCGTATCCACCTGTTCCTGCACGCGATCGAAGTTCGCGCGCTGAGTTGGTTTTGCAGCAGTGTGGTGACGCCGTTGGCGGGCGCGGCTCGTCTCTTGTGGAGACTGTGGCGAGCTCAAAACAACGAGTTGGTCCTCCTCGACGGCCCGGTGTGTACAAGATAAAAAACACACAACTACTACCTGCAGGCGACACGGTCCCAAGTCAGCACTGTCGAGGCTAACCACGAGCACTTGATGCACTGAATCACGCCGCTTCTTCTCCCCCGCGAGTCGACACGACAGATCACCTGAACGATATCGCTACAAAGGCAAGAGCCACTAGCTGCACCACGCACGAGCTCGATCAGGAGCTACCCATTGATCAACTTCAGTGGGCGTTGGCTGAAAACTTTCGGTGTATTTTGTCACTTTGCTTCTCTCTTCACGCGCGGTCCTCGAGCGCCTCCAAGAGCGAGACTTCGCCCGACTGGAGCGTCGCGAGCTGCCACGAGAGCTTCCAGATGTGCGTTCGGCCCTTCGCGTCGCCCGCCGCGAGGAAGTTGCGCTGCCGCGGATTGAAATCGAGCGCCAGCAGCGCCGGTTGCGGCGCCGTCGAAGCTGTTGCCCCCGCGCCTTTCGATGTCAACGTCGGCGATGGCGTCGGTGCGTCGCTGCTGCTGGACAAGACCGCGACGGGCCCAGTGCGATTGACCTTGAGATCGTAAATGTACAGGTTCCCGTCCTCGGCGCCCGTCGCGAACACCATGGGTCGCGTCTTGCTCCACGAGACCGCGTACAGGTACGACGACGTGGGCGTCACTTCGATCGTCAGCACCGGCTCGCGCTCACGAGACCTGTACACGCGCACGGTGCCGTCCGAGGACGACGAGAGGAACACGCCGCGGCAGAACGGCGAGAAGCTGAGATCGTACACGGGGCCGCCGTGGCCGGCAAATACAAAGTCGCTCGCGCTCGGGTACAGCACGTACGGGTCCACTTTGGCCTCGTACACGGTCGCGAGCGAGATGCCCTTGGCCTGCTTGTCGGCCGCGTACTTTTCCACTTGCCGACGGACCGCTGCGAGCGCCTGCGTCGGCAGATTGGAGACCAGCCGCGCCGCCGCGGGCGTCCACTTTTTGAGCTCGGACGGACGTTGCGCGCTGCCGGCGTTGCAGCGCACGACCATGCCGCCTTCCGAGCCAGCGACGAACGCGCGACTGGGCCGCTCGATCTCGCTGAAGGCGACGGCCTTGCCACCAGCAATGGGCAGGCGAGCAGTCGCCGCCGTGGCCGTGGTGGTGGTGGTGCTAGCTTTGCTGACGCCCGGGATCTGCAGCGTGTAGCCTTCGACCGGGCTCGAAAGCTTGTCTTTGAGCCGCCAGTAGAGCACTTTGCCGTCGCCACTGACACTTGCGATGTTGTACTCGGCCTCGCTGACGTCATAGACCCAGGCGACTTTGGTCACCGGCTCGCAGTGGAAGTACTCGCCGATGCCCGACGAGTAGAACCGGAACTCATCGGCCTTGAGATCCCAGAGCAACACCTCGCCGCTGAACGAGCCGGCCGCGACCAGCGACGGGTTCTTTGGGTGGAACGCCACGCACATCAAGCCGCTCTGGCGCCATAAAAGTCTTGAAGTGAGTGGACCAATAACACCTACAATCCCCCCATCCCCCCCAAAAGCGAGTCAAAACGCACCGAGGTCTCGAGCACCATGTGCGGCTTGGCTGCGTCAAAGTCGGACTGGAAGACGCGCCAGAGACACAGCGCCGAGCGGTAGTTGCACCAGCCGCTGTGGTCCACGCGTCCGTACGCGACGCCCACCACGGCGCCCGTGGCGTTCCACGAGACGCCCGTGCACGACAATTTGAGCGACTTCGGTTGGTTGGTGCCGCGGTCGTTCTCGTCGTCGTCGTCGATATAGCTGGCCGGGACCGACCTGCGCGCACCTGTGGCAGTGAATTTGTCGCTACCTGTAGAAGCAACCGCCGCCACTACCGCATGCGGCGCAAAGTACGCGTCAAAGTCGAAGCGCAGCGTGTGAAGCTTGACGATGTCGGTGTCGCTCGTCGCCTCGAGATGCTTTTCAAACCCGCCAAAGAGCGTGCTCTCGCGGGCGCTCTTGTCCATCTCGCGCAGCATCAGTGGGCCTGCCTGCGCCAGAAAAGCCCGCGTTTTCTCCACGTTCTCCGCTTGGATCTCGGCAGGCGACAGCCCTTTGTTCTTCGCTGCGGCCGCGCTCACGCTCGCGGGCGTCGTGGCGTCGGTCTGCGCATCGCCGTCGCAGCGCTGCGTCGTGGTTTGCGCATCGCTGTCGCGCCACTGGATGACTCGCGCGTCGTGGAAGCCATCGCTCCGCGGCTTGAGGTGCTTGCTGCGGAAGCCCGTCTTCCCGAGACACACGTCCTTGAACATGGCGTCTGGAATCTCGGAATTTCGAGGAGCTCCACGACGCTTCAAGATCCTGAAAAATGATCATCTCAAGCTCGTCTCGACAAAATTGAAAAAGATGAGAGAAAATTATAATCAGACTGAGAAGAAAAAGCAGATGATTTACAATACGGTCTCACTATTAGTATGGATCTACCACGCGAGCTCGGATGAGCCGGCCGTGGAGCCGCAGCCGTCGTCCGTGCTGCCGCAGCCAACATCGGGGGTGGAGATGGCCTGGGGCGCCTTGCCCCGCATGGCCGCGCGGAAAAGATCCGACTTGTACTTTTGGAACAGAGTTTTCAAGCCGCCGCCGTTCAGAAAGTTCTCTTCCAGCTGCGTGAGCGTAAAGTTGACGCGGTGGCCCTGCACTTGCACGTAACGGTTGCGCAGATCGACCGTGACTTCGGCGCCTTCCTGCGCGAGCTCGTGGAACGTCTCGTCCGTCACGACGATGCCCAGCAGCGCGTTGTTGGGCTGGTTGCGCGCGTAAATGTACGCAAACGACTTGGCTATCACGGCCTGCACGCCGACGGCCTTGAGGCAAATCGCGGCCTCTTCGCGCGACGAGCCGCTGCCGAACGCGTGGCCAGCGACGATCACGTTGAAGCCTTCTTTGACCTTGGGCACAAACTCGGGCCGCACGTACGCAAACGACTTCTCGCCCAAGAACTCCTCCTCGGTCTTGCAGTGCGGCAGCCACAGCGGCGACGACGGCTGGAGCCCCATGAACTGCGCCGGGATCACCGCGTCCGTGTCGATGTTGTCGCCAAACACTTGGGCCTTGCCCGTGAACCGCGCTGGCAGCGCCGACTCGAGCGCCGCGACGGCCGCTTGCTCCGCCGCGATCTGCGGATCGGGCTCGTTGCCCGCGAGCGTGGGCTTGGGCTCCGAGACCGTGAACGTCACCACCTCCTCGTCGTCGGACTCCTTGCGGGTTACCCAGTTGCGGTAGCGGTCAAAGTCCTCGCGGTTGATCTTGGCCATGTACGGCGTCGGATCCACGACCTCCATGTCGAAGCTCGAGGCGGCCACGACGGCGGCCGAGCTCAGGTTCCCGATCGAGCCCCGGCCCATGCGGTTGCGAAAGTTGCGGTTCTGGCTCGAGAGCCAGACCTCGCCCTCGCCCGCCACGTCGGCGCCGATGCCCACGCAGTAGCTGCATGCGGGCATGCCCACCGCGAAGCCGGCCTCTTCAAACACTCGGATCAGCCCGAGCTGCTTGAGCCGATCAATGATCTCCAAGCTGCCGGGCGTGACGCGGCGGTTGCCGCGCGGCGCCGGGCGCTTGCCTTCGAGCATCATCTGTTGGAGCAGCATGGCGCTAAAGATCAAATCTTCCTGCGTGGTGGTGCAGGCGCCGATGAAGCAGCCGTCGAGCTTCATGCCGATCTTCTGATCGATCGACACGCAGTTGTCGGGCGACGGGTAGAGCGCAATGAGCGGCTTGATGGCCGCGAGGTCGATCACGTGGTGCGCGGCGTAGCGACAGCCGGCGTCGGCGCGGAAGAAGAGCGCCTCATCGGCGTGCGAGTCGCGCGCGTCCAGCACGCGCTTGGCGATCTCGTCGGCTTCAAACACGCCGGCAATGCCGCCAAACTCGGTCGACATGTTGGCAATCGCAAAGCGCGCGTCATCCGACAAAAAGCGCAACCCGGCGCCGCCATAGTACACGGCGCGCTCGAACGCGACCGTGTTGCGCTTGAGCTCGCCCAGGATGTGGAGAATCACGTCTTTGCCGCCAATGCCGAACGCTGGCTCGCCCACAAACTCGATGAAGCACACCTCGGGCACTTTGAACCACGTCTGGCCCGTGACCAGCGGCATGACCACGTCGCCCGCGCCTAGCCCGGCGGCGAACGCGCCCATGCCGCCAGCGCTGCACGTGTGCGAGTCGGCGCCGATCACAATCTGGCCCGGCTGCGCGCGCTTGCGCGCAAACTCCGTGTGCATGATGGTGGTGTTGGGGCCCCAAAAGTCGGTTAGCCCTTGCTCCTTGGCGAACTCGGTCGAGAGCTTGATGAGCGCCTTCTGCTTGGGCTGGTCGTTCACGCGCGGGTCCACCGTGTGGTCGATCGCGAGCCAGAAGCGGTCCGGGCGGTGGACCTTCGGCCGGCCGATGGAGCGGTGCATCGTGTCCATGGCCTGGAACGTGAGCTCGCTAGCGATGGTCCAGTCGGCCTGCACGCAGATCACGTCCCCGACGCGCACATAGGGCTGCGAGAGCCCGACGGCGTGGTGGCATAGGATCTTCTCGATCACGTTCATGGGCGGCGCGGCCATGTTGGCTGTGGTTGCTGGCGTTGGCGTTGGCGTTGGCGTTCGCGTCGCCGTTGGGATCGGGAAATGCGAGATTGTGGGCACTGCTTGCTCCTGGCTTGTTGAAGCAATGCGCAACCGTGCACCTGCAGAATGCAGGCAAAGATGGGATCCCACTCTCTAAAAGTGCTTTTTACGGTCATTTTTACGCATGTTTGCGCAATTGCTGGCAGCCACAATTTTGGTGGTCCAATATACTGATATACCAAACACAGGGTACTGTGCAGTGTAGCCAACGCTGCAAATAAAATACCGTCCACTGTTCTTGCTTCACTGCAAATTTCTTTTTACGAGTCTTTTTTGGTTGTAATTACGATCCTCTTCCTCGGTGCACGCTGATTGGCTGTGGTCACCATGGTGGTGCGGTGCCGCACAGCCACAGTCGACGGACGGAGCAAGCCAGCACCTTGAAGCTCCCGGCCATCCACCCAGCGGCCGCGACCACGCGTTCATTACCACCGATTCCGCGTCGTCCACAGCTTCCACCACCTCCACTACGATGAGCTCCCCATCCACCGCGGTCACCGCCGGCCGCAAGGTGGACGCCGCAGAGATCGCCGAGCCATTCAGCGTGGCCGTGCGCAAGTACATCGCCGAGGAGATGCACGGCCACGGGCCTAAGCTTGTGGGTTTGCTCGCGCACGGCGACCCGTCCGCCAAGAAGTACGCCGAGTGGACAGGCAAGGCCTGTCGCCGCGACGGCATCCGCTACGAGCTGCGCGAGGTGGAGAAGGACGACCTGCAGGAGGCGCTCGAGAGCGCCAACAACGACCCGGACGTGCACGGCATCATCGTGTACTACCCGTGCTTTGGCGCGTTCCCGTCGTTCTACGGCGGCTCGATGGACGACTTCCTGCGCGACTCGATCTCGATCAAGAAAGACCTGGAGGGGTTGTGCCAGTTCTACCGCGGGAACCTGTACCGCAACATCCGCTACGTGGACGACGAGCACACGCAAAAGTGCGTGCTGCCCTGCACGCCGCTCGCGATCGTCAAGATCCTCGAGCACCTCCAGGTCTACGACATGACGCGCACGCGCGGCGAGCAGCTCAGTGGCGTCAACATCACGGTCATCAACCGCAGTGACATTGTGGGTCGCCCGCTCGCGGCGATGCTCGCGAACGACGGCGCCGACGTGTACAGCGTCGACATTGAGTCACTCTACCTCTTCCGCCGCGGCAAGCTCATTAAGGTATGCAAAAGCCCCATTGATGTAGAGGCTGGATGAAGACGAGCTAACTGAACTATGCGTATGTGACAGACCGAGGAGACCCCCGAGACGGCGTGCAAGAAGTCGCAGGTGATCATCACGGGCGTGCCGGTCAAGAGCTACAAGCTGCCGCTCGAGTGGGTGTCGGAGAACACGGTGGTTATCAACGTGGCCTCGTTCAAGAACGTGGATGAGGAGGCGCTGCTGCAGATTAAGGGCGTGCAGTACGTGCCGCTCGTGGGCAAAGTCACGGTCGCCATGCTCCAGCGTAACCTGCTGCGTCTCTACGAGAACTTCCACATGAAGCCCAAGAAGTTCTGGCAGTAAGTAGACTTTTGGTCACCTCGCGCGACCACCGCCCCGTCGTATAGTAAAAAAAAAGACAAAACCCAATAAACGCTCACAAACATCAATAGAAAACAGCCCAACACAACTCGCCTGGAAGGATGATCTGTACCGTGAACGTTTGATGTATGCGACTATACGTGCTCTCCACTCGGTGGAGAGAGAGACTCATCAATACCTACCAACTAAACGTACTACTGTGGAAACTAGGAAGAACGACGAACGTCCACACGACTAGGACATTGGCAAGGGGTCCACGTACGTGAACCCTTTAAACTCGTTGCGAGTGCCGATGGGGGCGGGCTGGTCCGGCGCCGAGTCCATGACGTCCTGCCGCTTGAAGAACTCGGGGATATTGTTTAGCTCGCCGTCTTTCTTGACGGTCGGCTTGAACGGAACGGCCACCTCGCGCTTGTAAAGCCGCTCCCAGTCGATCGTCGCAAAGAACGGGTGCTCCATGATCTCGTTGGCGCCCGTCGGGCCTGAGCCCAGCCGCTTAGTCGGATCCTTGGTCATGAGCCCACGGAGGAACGACTTGGCGTCGTCCGAGAACGTGTCCGCCGGGAAGCGCAGCGGCATGCGCACAATGTTTTCAAAATTGCGCTTGCGGTTCGAGTTGAAAAACGGCGTGTACCCGCAGATCATCTCGAATAGCATGACACCCAGACTCCAATAGTCGACCGACTTGCCGTAGGGCAGGCGGCGGATCAGCTCCGGAGCGATGTACTCGGGCGTGCCGCAGAATGTCTTGAGCCCTTCTCCCTTGGCGTCAAAGTGGTCGCTCGACAGACCAAAGTCCGTAATGGCGATGAAGCCTTCGTCGTCCATGAGGATATTCTCGGGCTTGAGGTCGCGGTAGACCACGTTGTACGTGTGCAGGTGCGACAGCGCGAGCACGCACTGCGCGGCGTAAAAGCGCGCGCGCTCCTCGCTGAAGCGACGCGACTGCTTCAAGTGGAAGTGGAGAGTGCCGCCGTTGTAATAGTCCATGACGAAGAACAGCTTGGCCTCGTTCTGGAAGGCGTACCGCAGCTTGACCGCGAACGGGTGGTCGATGCCCTCGAGGATGCGCCGCTCGGTCTTGGTATGTTCGACTTGGTTCTTGGCGAACACGGCCGCCTTTTTGATCACTTTCATCGCGTAGATCTTGCCGCCTCCCGAGCTGGCGCCCCCGCCTCCGCTACTGGCGGCGGCCGAGCCGCCGTTGTACCCAGGATAGTTGGTTGGGTCGACGCGCGAGTTGGACAACCCGCCGTTGGAGAACAGCGGCCGTTTGGACTTTTTCTTCTTCACAAGCATGACCTTGCCGAACGCGCCCCGTCCAACGACGCGCAGGAGCTGGAAATCTTCCAGACCGACGGTTTCTTTCTGCACTGGCGCGGGGCGCGACTTGCTGCGATGGCGAGAGCCCGAGCGGCCGCGCATGGACTGGTCGCCGAGTCCACCAAGCCCGCTCATGGCGCCGGCAAGCTGCTGGTCCCCGTCGGCTCCTCGGAGCGCGGTCATTTGCACCTCACGACTGATGATGCGATGGAACTCGTACGCGCTGGGCGTAGCGAGGAACTTGAACACCGCGTTCAGCGTGTCCTTGGTGGTGTACGCCGGACTGTCCGACACCGACGAGTCGGGGCCGGCAGAGAGACACATGCAGCCAAAAACCGACGAGTCCTTGCCGAACGGTGGCGCGACTCCGCGGCCCGAGCCTGGAGGAGACGGCGTATTGATCTCCTCGTCCGAGGCCGGAAGCCGCGGACTGTCCGCCTTGGACGCGTCTCCGATTGTGGTCGTGCCGATCTCGACGTTGAGCGGCTCGATCGACCGCTTCCAGCAAATGCTGTGCTGCGAGAACCAGCGCTTGAAGCCCGAGCTCCATTTGGGGTCCACCTTGTGGCTCGACTCGACGAACGCGACATTGCCCAGGCGGTTCTTGAGCTCGTAGCGGTATTGCTCAATCAGATTGGTGACCAAGATGCCGCCGTAGCCGTACGCGATAAAGTGGATCTTGTGTGCGGCCGACGGGAAGATATACTGTTTCCAGACGTGGTCGCAGTGCTCCTCCTGCGTGGACGAACCCTGGATGGGTAGCTTGCGCTCCACGCCGTCGACGCCGATCATGGTCTGCGTGTTCATGTTCGGGTTCATGACCAGAATGCCGTACCCGGCCTCGCGCGCCTTGCGAAAGTACGGGATCATGGAGCCCACTTGGACACCTTCCTGGAGCAGCAGCGTGCGGCTCCAGATGCCGCAGCTCAGGCCGCGGGAGCTGCAAACGAAAACCAGCAGCTTCTCGGCGATCGCGTAGTTTTCCGAGGTGTGGAAGATGCAGCGCGGCACGTCGGAATCGATCATGGTTCGGAACCCGTCGGCGGTGGAGCAAATGCTGGACGACGACGAGCGCACGCTGCTGCCGGTGCCTCCTGGATTCGAGCTCGCATACGAGGACGACGATCCCATGGACACGGTCGAGCTGCCGTCAAACGCGCCGTCCAGCGCCGGAATCGCCTGCTCGACAAACTGGAACTCGCGCAACATCTTGGAGTGGACGTGCTCGATGAGCCCGCGGAGCAGACCTTCGCCGAACGTGCGTAGCTCGTCTTTGGTAATCTTATGCTTAGTGTCGCGGTGGCACACCTCGCCCTTGTCGTTGAGCCGGAACTGCTCGTGTTGCCACTCGGGCGCGAACACGGGCGGCGCCGACACCTCGCAGATCGTGTCCATTTCGGGGATCGCGCCGCCGTACATGAGCACGGGCGACGGCAGGTGCGAGTGGTGGTGCGGCGGTGGCGGCGGCGGACGGCGCCGTGGGTTGCCGCCGCCGCCACCACCGCCGGGCCGCTGGTTGTGGCCGCCACTGGCGCCATTCGACCGCTGGTGGTGGTGGCCTCCATTCGGCCGCTGGTTGTGCTGGGCGGGCGCCGATGCTGGCGACGGCAGCGCGCCGCTGCGCAGAAACGCCGAGCCTTCCACTTCGTTCTGAGAGCTGCCGTAGGCGCCCGTGCGGTCCCACTTAACGCGGATCATTCGAGCGCAGTGTGGGTGGTTTGAACGGCGAAAGGCGAGTGAGGGGAACGGCGCCGCGCACAAAGAGTTTGCCTTGCGACTTGCACGCCGCCTTGCCACGGTCCTTGAGGCTCAATGCCACGAGGCGGGCGGAGAGGGGGCAGAAACGGATGGAGAGACGGCGGTCCCACGACAACACTTGCTGTGTATCCACCGCGAACCTAATGTTAATGGGAGGAGACGCTGTGCCCTGGCCGCTTTATCGCTCGGTGCCACCGCGATGTGGCAAGAGAGCGAGTCGATGAGTCGGTGACTACTAAAAGAGATCCAGTGACATCCGCAGCTTTCAGCCATAGAGATGGAGAGATCCAGTGCACATGAGCGGGGTCCCCTCACTCGAATGCCTGTCTGGTCTGTCCGCCGCCAAGGACGAGCAAAGAGTCAAGGTTTCTTCTTCCCGCGAGAGCCAGCTGGTCGATAGGGGAGAGAGTCAGAGCGACCTCGGTTTAGACACCATGAGTGGGAAAGAGCAGATTCGTGCACCATTATGAGGGAATTACCATGTTATGACCGTCGGTGAGGTTCGTATATCCAGGTTCACCCGAGCAAGCCAGACCAGGACTCGGAACATCAGAAACATATCGGTTATTGGTACATAGACTGCTAGGTAAACAGTCATGGCTCCATTTCGGCGGCGCGGGATGAAAATGGCTTCACCCGATTAACGACGCAACGCGACCCCAGATCGTCGAATTGTTCTGGTTGGACGGCGACGATCCATCCGAAAACTCACTCGAGCCGTGCTCTTTGAAGCCCGCGGGGCTCGGGCTCTCGCGCCAGCTCGGGCTGCCATCGTCGTCATCCCGCTGGTTGTTGAGTCTGTGTTGACTGCCCGCCGCTTTCATGCCCGACGACGACGCAATGCCACTTCCGTTCTGCGCGCCCGCGACGTAGTTCTTCTCGGATGTGCGAAACGTGCGCGAGCTGCCATTGCTGGAGAAGGGCGAATCGGCAATGCCGAAGCGGCTCCGCTGGAAGTCGTACGGATTCGTGCCTTGGTTGATCATCGACGCGTAGTTGCGCTTCTCCGCCTCGGTGAGCACCTCGACTTGGTGGCGCCACACGGCGACTTGCTGACTGAGACTCTCCACTTCCTCGGAATGCTCTTCTGCGAGCTTCTGCAAGTACTCTTCGTGCTTGCGCTGCATGGAGTCCAGCGCCGCGTCGAGTTCCTTCTGCATCTTCCGCTCAGCGAGCGCTTTTGCACTCTCGATCGACTTGTTCGACTCCTTCACCAGCCGTTCTTCGTGCTCGGCGATCTTCTGGACCGCGTTCGCGTGGGCTTTATCGAGCAGCTTCTGTTGCTCGGCTTTTGCCTGCGCGAGTTCATAGTGCGACGCCTTGAGCTGCTGCTTGGCCTGGTTGTTGTCGAGCTTGGAATCTGCCACTTCTTGCAGCAGTGTGGAGATTCGCTCACGCTGTTCTTGCAATTGCGCTTCTAGCCTTGCTTGCTCCAAGGCCGCTAAGTCTTGCTGCTTTCTCAGGTCACGGTTGGCGTCTTGCAAAGTTCCGATCTCGTTCCGGATCGATGCATTTTCGACCAATGCCAAGTGCAAACTGCTGCACAAGTCGGCTTGCGATTCCGAGACGCAGTCGAGGCTGCTTTCGAATGCCTTTCGCGGATCGTGTCGATGACCGCGGCGCCGGGAGTCGGACGCGGTGTCTTGCTCTGCAAGATCGGTCTCCAGGAAGGGGCTAAAATCTGGTCAGCACCAAGAACAATCCTAATTTGTCAGCCTTGACCCAGCCACACAGCGCATTCGCCACCATACCTTTGAACCAGCGAAAGCACACGGAGGTCGGGCGAGACGCCTTGGTCAGCATTTTCATGACCTCGATAAAGCTCGCGCCGAATGTGCTTTCATTGTTGATCGAAACGAGCACGAAGCCCTTCGTCAACCGTTTCTCCGTACCCAAGTGGCCAGTGCGGGACGAGAAGAACTACAAGGGAGTGTGAGATAGAAAGAATGTTAGCTCTCACACAAACGACCGATCAATGCAACCAACTCGCTGACGCACCACAGGAGGAATCTCCAACATCGCAGCTTCGACATCGCGTAGCTTGCATGCGCCCAGAGCGAACCCCATCGGCCCCGCCGTTGTGCTCCATATTCCTTGCCCCTTTCGCTGGTCGAGCTTTATCCACTCCTTCTTGTCGGGCTTCTCGTCTTCCAGGAGCGAGTCGCCTGCCAGATTCTTGCGGCGGATTTCCAATTCGTGGAGCATCGATTGAGACAAAAACGTGAAAAGCCCGCGCGAGATCAAATCCTGGAAATCGCCTCCGACGTCGTCCCACGAAAAGATTTCCTCCACTTGGTTGTCCAGCAGAGTGTCCGCCGTCTCCAGACGACGACGCCCAAAGAGGTCTGAGAAGACCGACCCAAAGATGCCGCCCACTGTAGACGTAGCAGGCTTGCGCGCGTCCACGCTGTAGAAGCGCTTCTGACCCGAGAGTTCGGCCGCAGTGGCTGAGCTGCTTGGCGCTCTATTCAGCGGAGCATACGACCCTCCTGACGACGAGACCGACGACCCTGTGTCCATGCTTCCTTTACTGGATGTCGCCGTAGATTCACACCTCGAGTGCTTGTCGCTCATGCCGGCATTGCTGGCGCTGCTAACTCCCGCTTGGAGATAAACGCTTTTTCCTCGTGGACGACGCTGCATTTGCGGGTTGAACAGGAAGCGGAGGCGAAGTGGCATGCCAGCAGTGCGCAAGTGCGCGAGAACCCTGTCAAACGCCTCGTCTGCGACATCGACGCCGTTGATACGCACGAGCTTGGCGCCGATGTTCAACTGCGCGAGGTTCTTGTCGAGCTCCGACACGTCGCGCAGGAAGCCGCTGACCATCGCGCCAATGTACTTTCCTTCTTGCTCGTGGCTCGCAGCGAGACGCAAGCCCAAGCCCGAATTTGATTCCAACGACGAGCGCAACTTGGACGGATAGACCGGCGGCTTGGACAGTTGAATGTTGACCTCTTCCAGCGCAAAGGCGAACGACGGCATACCTTTAAACACGTGCGGGAACGGCAAATTGGCCCCGGCGAAGAGGAAACTGGCGAGGATCATGGCTGGCACGACCTCCGTCGAGTCGATCCCGTGGTCAGAGTGCTGGAATAGTTGCTTCTGTGCGCAGTACGTCTGCGTGTTCTCGATCACGCCCGTGAGCCAGGCGTGGAGCTCCACCAGTCGGTCGCTGCACGATTTGGCCGAGAAGATCTTCATGTACGCCTGCGAGAGCCGCGGCACCACCATCGAGCTGAGCAACTCGGACGAGTGAACCACGTACCGCTGGAAGTGACTGTACCGTCGGTAAATCTTCCACCTGGTAAGGGTTGGATAGAAACGACTTGTCGTAACTTTGTCCGCCAGCATGCTAGCACACTGAAGAAGCCACACTCACGTCTTGCGGTCGGTGTCGTTCGTTCCCAGCGAACACTCGAACACGTATCTGTTTAGAAGAAGGAAACAAACGAAAAACGTCAATCATCGAAGGACACATTGGTTCTGGATTCCAGACGCTGGAACAGTATTACTACTCGCACATGTCCACGTCATCTGGTGTGCGGTAATACCCGATTGGCTTCACGAAGATCGACTGCGCGGCCACGAGCTCCACAAGCTGTGGCCAGGCTTCGATGAGCGTGAAAGACCGATTGGGCTCGTGCAGGTACGGCCGCGGCAGCTTGAGCGCGCGGCTGATGCTCTCCACCAGCACGTGCGCCATGTTTCGCGGCCTCGCGACTGGAGTGGCTCGGGTGGGTTACTAGCAGCGCAGAACAGCAACGAACTGGTCTGGGGTGGCGGTCGCTGACGTATATACCGCTGCGGACGCGATATGGTATTTGCACCACACCTCCGCTGGTCGGTTGGTGCTGCCGTTTCTTTTTCGAAGAAAACGCGCATGGACGGATGCCGCACACGAAACATTCCTTCCTCTCTGGTGATGACGAGTTGGTGTTCACTAAGTACGCATGGGTGACGTGGAATGGTCAACCACGAATATAGTGGTTGTCGACTTTTGCATAAACTAGTTCAGAATCAAATATGGATAATTGAATTTTTTTGGGATTTCTGGTGAACGGCGCAGAATTGAATTGAAGCTTTTAGTGGGTTTTCTCATGATTGCTGACAGCGTCTGTCTGAAGCTGAGATCGCCAGGGGCTGGTCAAGCAAGGATACTTCCCGGACAAGAGACAACGTGAAATGGCTAACAACGGAGAACTCGACCTGCCCGGTCTGACTGGCGAAGCAGCCTGCGGAAGAACGAACAGTATCTTCGACGCACGTCAGCGTCGTTGGGTTGTGCTCGCCTCTGCGCCAGTCATAAATACTGGGGAGAATACTGCGCAAGGCGCGAGTGTTCGGAGCTGAAATCACTGAAAGGAAGATCGACCCACGGAGAAATGTGCTCAAGTGCACCGCCCGCTGCACTCGACTTGGGAAAAATAATAATTGGGCGCAGCTGGTTTGCGATAACTAACCTTCGCCACCTAGGAAAGCCATACCCAGCCTCCGACCACATGCATTGAGCGCTGGAGCGCGAGAAGAAGCTCAAGTTCCGCTTCCTCGTTCCCACTGTACGTAGAGCTCGAGTCCAGCCAATGTACTGTACCTTACTGCTGCTCATGAAGCAACACGTAGTTGAGTGTGAGCAGGATTTTCGAATGATCTTGCTTTATGGTCGGAACACAGTGTGGTGGACGCTCGTAAATATGATCAAGTGGAAAACGTGATTAGCTTTTTTGGTTTTCTGATTTTTTGGGTGTTGTCCAGTTTGGGGAAGGGCCAGTGGATAGCGAGGTTTTTTCTACCGTTTTTTTCGCATACATCCCACAAGTGTGGTCCACCTCTGCCGCATGTGCTCATCCATTCCGAATGGTGAGGTTTTGAGGTGTTTTAGGTGTGTCTAGCGAGGTGAAATCCCTTCCTGTCCAGCGTGTGAGGAGTTCAGGAGCCCTTGCTTTGTGCCATTCCCTGTGTGATTGGGAGTCGAGTTGCCGGTCCAGACACATCTCGACAGTGGCGACGGCAGCAGCGGCGCCATTCCTCTTCTTCACGGCGCTCCTATCATTGGCGCCGCCCCCTCACTATCTTCTCGCGACCATATATCTTTGGTCTTGACCTCCTGGCGATCATCCATCAGGCTCTTTTGCCGGATCGTCCCAGCAGCTCTCTCCCTCTCCTCTTCCGCAAGCTTCCATTGGTAACGGCAAGCCCGGTTCCAGGAGTCTTCGTAGAAGGTCGGAACACGGAATAAGAAGTCGCGGGCGAGCCAAGTCAGTTTGGAGGACTTCGATCGATTCCAAGTGACTGCAACCACATTAGCAACTTTGACAGGAGCGAAGAACCCCCCCTTCAGCATGGATTTCTCGGCCCCCTCGGAAGCGGATGTGGACATGGCGATCCACGACGACGCGCTCCTGGACATCAACCTCGCGGCACAGTACGGCGCGCAAAACGGAGGCCACAATGGCGCGCTTATGGGCAACGGCCTCGCGGACGCCTTCATCGCCGGTATGATTCCTGGCGTCGCTCCGATCAGCGGGCACCCGCAGCAGCAACCGCAGCCTGGGCATCACCAGCAACAGCAAGCGAATCAGCTCCATGCGCAGCAGCAAGGCTACGGCTCTGTTGAAGAGTATGCGGCGCTAATGGGCATTAAAC
This sequence comes from Pythium dissimile, assembly GCA_023336445.1. NCBI lineage: Eukaryota > Oomycota > Peronosporomycetes > Pythiales > Pythiaceae > Pythium > Pythium dissimile. The sequence goes on from JAADWZ010000062.1 coordinate 70,193, forward strand.
TGGAGAACAATCAAGACGATATTCAGGCTGCTCCTATGGGCCACATGCAGCCGCAGATGAACCAGTTCAACAACGTTCAGCCGAACCAGGATGCTACCAAGATCCAAGCCAACGCCGCGTATTTTGAAAACCTGTACCGAGAGCGAGGAATGATGAATGGCGACGTGAGCGGCAACGTCACGTCCATGACGCTTCCTGCGGGAGTGGGAAGCGGAATCAACCCAATGTTCCAGCAAGCCCCCACTCACCACAACGGTGGGGTGTACGACCGATCCACGGAGCTGGCATTCAGCCAGATGAACCAGCGTATGTACGACCCAACTTCTGGGTACGCTGGCAACGGACCTGCGCAAGTGCCCGTGGCGATGCACAAGCCGGCGGCGCATCGCGTTGTCCAGCAGCATCCTATGCATGACATGGGGGCTCAGACGCTTTCCCCTGAGATCCTCTCGGCGATGATTAAGAACAACAACCAGACCATGCACAACTATGGTAAGTGGCAAGGCGGTGTCATGACGAGCGCGCCTCCTCCATCCATGATGGACCCGCGTTTGGAACCGATTTCTGAGGCTTCGTTCCTCGATGTGGATTCAGAGAACATGAGCGAGGACGAGCGCGCCGCGCTACTCAAGGAGGAGAAGAGTCGCGAGCGAAACCGCGACCACTCGCGCAAGTCGCGTCTGCGCAAGAAGGAATACGTGGAGAACCTGAAACAGGAGGTGCAGCAGCTTCAGATCTACCAGCAGATCTGCGAACACAGCCAGGATCTGATCGCCATGATCACGACCGACCCAAAGGCGCTGTTTATCTACACGTCGGCGGCTCACTCGCGCGTCATCGGCTTCCAGACGCAGCATTTAGTGCCTGGTCAGACCAGTTTTTTCGATCTTGTGCACCCGGTGAGTCAGCTTGTTGACGTGGTCAGAAACAGCATCATGAGAGGTTGCAGTTTTCCTCACGCTGTGTGGAATTGTAGGATCATATTGCGGACGTTCGGGCAATTTTCCAGCGGCTGGAGAACGTTGGCGACTCGAATCGATGTATGTGCGTTTACTGCTGTGCTCACGTTTGTGCGATCACTAACTTGTGTGGTCGTGTTTGTATGATAGTCCGGTTTCGGATAAAAACAGCCGAGGGCGAATTCTACGACGCCGAGACGGTCGTGCGAATGGCGGACTCGGCGTTGGTGTGCTCCACACGTGTGAACCGCGACTTCTAGTTGTTTTGGCATGAGTTGGCCTCGCGACGGAGGCGCGAGCGCGATCCAAAAGCCGGAGTGTGTTGGCGAGGAAAGAAGTACCAGTACTACATTGTTGTACGAAACGAGTGAAGGAGACTGAGAAGAGTGAACATGGTCAAGAAAGCAAGGAAAGCAAATGGCGCCGAGGCACAGGTTGCGGCGCACAATACGCCCTCGTTAGTTGGGGGTGCGTACCAAAAAAAATTGATTACAATATACATGACAAACGTGGTGCATGAGATTGTCTGTCAGCAATGAGCTGTGGTCCAATATGCCCAGCAATGCACGCAACGAAGAGCACTCATTGCCGCACAGGTCCGGTGTGGCTTCCAAATTTCTCTACTACGCAGTATATTCGAGCTGCTCAGCCTTGGGTCGGGCATCTAGAGTTCCTGACAGCGTGCCTCTTGGCTTGATCCTGTTCGTACTGGACAGTCCTTGTCCAGACATTCCGCCACGTCAACGAGTTGGTTGCGTTCCCGCATCTCGGAGTTGGGAGCAAATCTTCGTGGCTAGCGGCCACACAGTCGTCCAAAAAAGCGCAGCCATGTGTCGATTTTGTGGTTTTCAGCCCCAACCCTTTGCGTCACAGTGGGACGGCCACACCAGATGCACAGCGCGAGTTTGTGCGGTAAACTTGGGTGAATCAGTCCATTGAGCGGCTACTGCGACTCGAATCAGCCATGTCGATTCATGCGGAGACTGGTGCTCTGGCTTCGGGGTATTTCACTTGGTGTGACTAGCGGCCTGTGTCGGTCAGTGGTGGTGAGTCTAACTGTCGAGATTCAGTGTCTATAGAATTTTAACCACCGGGACGAGAGAGAGAACCCTGGAGATTGGTGCAACCCCAGCCAAGTTTGTCGCCAAGAAGGATGAATCAATTCGGGCTGGAGCGGCTGGATGGCCAGTTCATTCGTGCCATCCACGAGGTGGATGAATTCAGATGGCTGCTGAGAGCAGCGCACGAACTCAAGATCGAAGATTCTGGCTGGTTTGCTTCAGCTGCGCAGTGAATCGTTCAAGGATTCCCGCAGGCAAGAGTGCATCTCCCTAGAGCGGCTTTCCTTTCCCGAATGTTCAATGCGCCAAAGTTGGTTTCTCCCAGCGACTCCACCATAACCAGATCCACTTCGACGCACAAAGCCAATTGCTATCAGCACACGCGCTCCAAGCGGCGAGCGTGGACGAAATTTCCGGACAACACCCGCGTGAGCCACTGCAGCAATCGTCCAGCCACTCGTCCAAGGATATCTCATCCGAATCCTATCCAATCCAGACCAGCCCGTGTTTGTCCAGAGCCGTCCAGAGCGTTTACGGTGCCATGAACAAGACCCGCACCACGCGCTCGTTGTCGCAGTCACCGTTCGTCGCCTCCTCGGGCTCCCACACGAGGTTCCAGACTGCCAAGCCGTTGCCGAGCGAACATGGCCACCAGTGGTCCGTGAGCCACGCTGGATCAGGGGGTGGCCTGCGCGCCAACATGCCGTCCGCAGCCTCCATGGTTATGGTCCAAGAGGATGGCCACTGTGAGCTGTCCATGGACGGCGGCTCGTACCTCGTCGACTACCAAGGCACACCCATCATGGGCGCGACGCCCGCTCGCTACGTGGCCGGCAACGCGTTCTTCAACTACCAGCTCTACGGCGGCCTGCGCAAAGGTGGCTCGGTCAGCTTCCTCACGCCGTCCTTCCGCGGGTACGCGCTCGCAGCGTTCCTGTCAGGGTACGTGTACGTGGTCGTCATGTACCTGCTGCTCCGGATTCCAGTGACCGATTTGAAGCTGGACCAATCCACGAGTCTCAAGAACGTGCTCTCGCTCCAGTGGACGGTCGGGCTACTCGTTGGTTTTGTGTCCGATTCGTACGCACCGTTGCGGCTGCGGCGCAAATCGTACATGGTTGCGGGCTGGACCATCAGCGCTGCGCTCTGGCTTGTGCTCTTCCTCATCTTCCAGTTCGCCCCCTCGCCGCCGCAAACCGCAACCGTCCTGCTGATCGTGCTGGCGTTTCTGTCGCTCATCGTCGCCACCACGGCCACAGATATCCGCATCATCGAGCTCTCGCAGCAGGAAGAGCAGCAGCACCGCGGCCGCCTGCTGGGCTCGTACGAAGCCATCCGCATCGCAGCGCAGCTCGTCGCCCACGCGCTCATCGCCGTCATCGTCTCGCCGGACAGCAAGACGTTCCACATCCGCTTGCCCTTCCACGTGGGCTTCGTGTTTGCGCACCTCGCGGTTGTGTGCGCCGTCCCGATCTACTGGCTCGTCCACAACGCCTACGAAGAGCGATCGCCCGCAGCCGCCGCAGAGGTTGCACCACTGGCGTCCACGCGCCGCTGTGCAGCCCCACTGCCTTTTTCCGCAGCGGCGTCGTCACCCCCAGCGTCGCAGTTCCGCCACGTACTCCGCACCTTCTGGCAGTGCGCGCAGCAGCGCGTGGTATGGCAGCTCATGCTCTTCAACTGCGCGCTCTTCTTCTTCGGCATGTTCGAGCTTGGCGACGTCAAGCGCGCGCTCCAGCTCTGGACGCGCGAGTCGTCGGCCGTGCGGCTCGTGCGCAACTGCGTCGGCGACGCGGCGTTCGTCGCGACGATCCTGCTCTGGCGTTATTTTGCGCTCAACGCTTCGTGGCGCACACTCACGGCCGCGGTGGTACTGAGCTGGTGCATGGTCTTCCTCGTGCTGTCGTCGCTCGTCATCTACGGCGTCGTGCACGCGCCGTGGATCTGCACGCTCTCGTGGGCGCTGCGGGCACCGTTCCGCGTGCTCATGCTGCTTGCCGCCTTCGTGCCGACCATCGAAATAGCGCCCGCGGGGACGGAGGGCACAACGTACGCGCTGCTCGCGGCGTTTCAATCCATCGCCAAGCTGCTGGCCGCCGAGATCGCGCGCGCGATGGCCCACGCATGGCCGGCCACACAGTTGAGCGTCAAATCGCCGACGGACAACTCTCGTTCTGTAGAAAACGGCCAGTTTTACGCACTGCTCGTCATGACGCTGTGGGTGCTGTGCGCAGTCGGAGGCGTGTTCTTGCTGCCCAAGCAAAAGCTGGACGCGCAGCAGTTGCGCGCCTACGGCGGCTACAACACGCTGCCGCTTGCGGGGCTCATCATCGGTTTTCTCACTGCGTTTCCCTATGTGTTCTACTTGCAAATCTCGCGCGTATGATACCACCGCGCGGATGTCCTCAGTGTCGATTTTTATTTACTCGGGTTCCATGAGTCCGTTCCCTCTATGGTAATTGAACAGTGTTCTGGTCAACTGAGCTTTGACCGCCTCTATCTCTAGTGGACGACGTCACTGGTACGCCTGGAATTCGCTTTGCAAGAATCGGACGCCGTCGAGCTTGAGCATCGGCTGATGCTGCGCGTTGACTGCCATCTCTCCAGCGCATTCGACGTGGTCGCCCTTGTGGAGAAGCCGAAGCACTGCGTCCACCGTGACCCCGTGGTCCCATCGCCCGAGGCGCTCAGGATCCATCGAGACTTGCAAGTGGTCGCGGAACGGTGGCGACCGCACTGCCCCCGAGGGAGGAGCGACAGAGAAGAACGACGGGCCCGTGGTGAATCGCCGCAAGTGCTGGACAACGCCTCGCACTTTCACACGGGTCGGCTCGCTGGTTTGGCCCGAATCGCTCACCAGCTTGGCGTCGCTAATACCAATCGCCACCGAATCCGCACCAGCACTGGACGCAAAGTCCTCTTCAAGCGCCGACTTCAGCTGCAGAGCGAGCTGTTTCTTCTTTGTCTGATCGGCACTGCCGCTGGTCGAAGACGCTCTTGCTTCCTGCGAACTTTGAACGGCCGATTTACACGAGTACGCGAACAGCGATGATGAACTTGACCCTTCCGCGGCGATCGACGTGATGACGACATCGATGGTGAGACGCGGGTTGGCGAAAAACTCGGGTTTTCTCCAATCCTTCCGAGGCGACAAGCTCACTAAGCGAGGAGACTCGGTTTTACCGCTCGGTGCGGTGAAGCCCACCACCAAGTGGACGAGCTGTTCAAACATCTCGCCGCAAGTCTTCTTCGGCTGGTTTCGCAGACTGCGGAACAGGAATCCGGAGTCAACCACGACATCGAACAGCTCAAAATGATCTTGATCTCGTGTCGTAGCGGATGATTCAAACGTATCCAGCCCCTCGTCCGACTTGGTCTGACGAACGCTACAAAGCGTTGCAACCACCGACGGCGGTGAATCCTGGGAGTGCTGGACGATGTCAGCCTCAAAGACCTCAACACCGTCCGCTGCTGCTAGTGAATCAGTTGGTTTGATACTCGATGTTCGAAGTGTGAAAACGTTCTGAAAGCCACGCTCAAGGAGCACGCACACACAGCCGCGGTCGTCGTCTCCTGCGAGAACCAATACTCGCGCGTGCGTGTCGAGCTGACGCAGAGCCTTGCTCATCTGAGTTGAAGTGGCCACAGGAGACGCCGCCGGGCCCTTTGCCGGTACGCCAGGCGTTTGTGCTGGCACGTGATCTTGCGAAAGCATTCCCTGGAGCATCGTGGAGACGAGCATGGCTCCTTTCTTCACGCGGATGTCCTTCTTTCGCCCATTTGCTGCTGCAGTTTCTCGGTCCTTCGCGACACCGAAATCTGCCACAAACTCCTTTTGTACGCAACCTTTCGCCATCGCCGTGCTGTGATCTAGCCCCAATGCATCGGAAGTCCCGTCTCCTAGTGGGTCGACCCAGACTCGAAGCTGCCCAGTCACAAATAGAAACTCGCTTGCTCAGTCACGGTGTAACCAATGGCCAGTGACCGCACTCACCTCTCGATGATCGGACAAGATACTAAAGTCATCGTACACGATACTCGGCGGCTTTCCGTGCAGCTCCTCCTGCTTTCCGTACCAATTGCAGCACGGCATCGTCACGACGCCGACCAGCTGCTCGCAGTCGACAGCGCTCAGCGCCTGCGCCAGTGTCACGTGCGCATGGACGAGCACCACAACAGCGCGACGCAACTTGATCTGAACGTTTTCAATCTTGTTGCGAATCACCACAAGGTTCTCGATGGACCCCCAGCCTTCGGCACGCGGAGACGCCGACCCCAGCTCCATCGCGGGATCGATCGAGTAGCATTTCCACTGCTTCAAGCGGAAGGCGAACAGCGCCGCCGAACGGGCTACATCACACGACATCGTTGGAAAACTCCAGTAAGATATCACGATAAACTGTACTGCACGCACGTGTATTGCCGTCGCCTACAACGACGATGCCATCGGCCAAGGGCGAGGAGCTACGCTCGCCCTCGTGCTCGTCACTCTTGACGACGTACCGCCGAACAGCATTGAAAAGGCCCATACTCTATGGCGCATCGATCGTAACCCACAGTTAATAATATGCCATACTCGTTGGGTGGCAGCAAGCGCTCTCCGCACCTCCGTGATCTCCTTGGCGTCCGGGAAGAGCTGGTGCTCCAGCAGCCGCGGCGCGCACTGCAGCTTGCGCACGAACTCGTCCAGATACCGGAGCGACACGGCGCCAGCACGAGCGCCGTCTCTGTCGGCTGGCACGGGCGGCACGTCCACTGCGTCCACTTGCGCTGGGCGCTCGGTTGGAAGGCGCCACCGCGAGACATGCCGCTCAGTCATTTTCATACGGATGTGATGCGAATTGGATAGGTAAGCTTGTGGCACACTTTTCGTACCAACTTTAAGGTACAACGACACACGTTGTGCCAAAAGTCGTTTTTTTTAAGATCCAAGTTTAGCGGGATTGCAGCAAGATCTGAAGCAAAGTTTACGCCATGGCGTCGACAATTCTGCTTCGCGAGAGCAGTTCGCTTGGCTGACCGGCCATAGAGGGTTCATTGAGTACTGTAGATCCGGACGGGCATTATAGATTCCCATTTGGCGAACAAAAAGAGGTTGCTGAACGAGAAAGCTTTCTCGGTATCAATGCGTGGCTTTGACACTACAATCTCCGTGTAGCTTATCATCTTGTATGCATTGCAAGTTAGGGCATGACAAACTAATGCTCAGTCTGTTTGATGTGGTCGTTGAAAAGTTATGTCGCCAGGGCAAAACTAGCCATTGTTACTGACTTTCGACACATCATGGAGTTTGTTCTCATGCAAAGGGCGCGGTCGGCGCGGTGGTCGCGGGTTCCTTCTCCAGTGGCGACATACCCGATTGCTGGCGAGAACCGGTAGTGCCCCACTCCTGCCCAGCAATTACAATTATTGTTAGTACATGCATGGATGCATTCTTCGCTTGAGAGAAGAAACTCACAGGGAACAGAGGACCCAGGCTCTCCATCTCGTAGTCGAGCAGATCCGGCGTCATGCTGCGTGGAAGCACTGCGATCACCGCTGAGCATGCGCGTCCCAGTAATTCGTCGCCTTGGCAGAGTGTCCATTCGACCAAGTTCGTTGCCATCGTTGGTGCTTTTGTTGGGGTGACACCTGGAGAGCTTGTCCAGGATGAGGAAGTTTAGGAAATGAAACCTCATGCGGGCAGCCAGATACGCCAGGCGCTTTCATACTGAAAGAGGGCGACATCGTTCGCTGCGCTGCCATCATCACTGATCTTCACAACAGGCGTTGCGAAAAGGACGCATACAGTGAGAGCACCTGGGTTGTGAAGATTGCAACGCTACAGAGCCAGAACTATCTCATCTCTCTTTCTGAAGGTGTTCACCGATTTGACAGATTTCTACCAACCAGATTGATTCTTGTCGCGTTTTGGCCTATCAACGATCATACATACTTCGAAGCATTTCACCAAATATCGAATGAACGGTGTTGGCACCAGTAATGACGCGGTCTCTCTTCCTCAATTGGGTTTTCCTACTGACGCCGCGTCATCTCCTCGGGGTGACTGTTGCTGCTGAAGCTCAACGGAGATCTCGTTTGCGGCGACCAACGCGCCGTCGTCACCAAAAGCCTCAAGCCAAATGGTGTGGACGCCTGCGCCGAGGCCGCGGAGCATCAGGTTACCATCACTGAGAAGACTCTTGGTGAGTCGCCACCGCCGATCCAGAACGACATCCAGCTTGTGCACATTGTGCGCCTCGTATTCGACGATGATCGAGTCGCCAACGCTGAACACTGTGCCGTCACGAGGAGATGTGATTGTGAGCAATGGTGCAGAAGAGAGCGGCGCCAAGAACGTGAAGCTGGTCTCGTCGGTAAGTGTCTGCAGCTCGTCGTCGCTTCCAGGGATCGGGAATCTAACTTCTAAGTGCAAAGTATGTGTGCCATAGCCAGGGATCTCGTCCGGTCGAACGCGGTAGCGGATGATCTTGTTGATTACTTCGTCCTCATCCGACTCGACGGAGAGTATGCCGAGGTCAAACACAATCTGACCTCCATCGAGAAGCACTCGGAAATCGAACGGCTCGACTCCGTGCTCACGCAGAGCGTCCGCTGGAAAATTCGCAATCTCCCACTCCACCGTTAGCGCACCTCTAGTCTCGGTGGTCAACATGGGCGAGATGAATCGCGCGGTGACGTTGGACACATCCCACGGCTTGAACAGCGCATCGACGTTGGGGATCGGATACCGGATCGGATGGCTGGAACGATACATGATCGCGACACAGTACGCCAACAGAATGCCAACAATGGTGGCATTGAAGAGGAGATCCAACTGCGCGGACCGTGAACTCGCGTCCATCGCTTGGGGTGGATTGACCGATGGTTTATCTGATGTGCGCTGCGCTTGCGCTACAGTGGATCGCTTTCGCCGCCGCAGTTGAACGGAATCAGTTTGAGAGCTGGCGACGTCATCCTCTGGCTGCAGCTCTGGCTTACAATCAACCATGCGCTGGTTCAATGCGCTTAGCTCCCACCCGCCAAGCGCTTTGTCAAACCCATTGATTTGCGCGAGCGATTCCGTCGGAGCCCCACGTGGTAGATCTACCAACACATTGGGACGACAGCGTGGAGCGCTCGGCTTGCGTAGACTATGCGCATCACTGTCGCTGTCAGTCTCGGAGAACGGCCCGAGCTCTGGCGTCTTGTGCTCTCGTCCGGTTGGCCTTTCAGACCACTCTACTCGCGCATTCATTTCCCCCTGGCAACTATCTTCCTGGATTTGGTCGAAAACGGCGAAGGCCTGGGAGCTGCTCGTTGAAGTGATGGAGCTCGCATCGTCACTCGCGATCGAGTGCGTGTTGCCCAACAGGAATTGCAGCACCTCGTTGGACTCGACGTCCAGCGCAGCGGCACAATGTCCCCCCGCGCAGTCGCTGCGCGGATCGCTTTCCGCGTCGTCTCTGACGGCGTCGGTCATTTGCACGCTGCTGGCGATGTGGAAGCACAGGGTAAGATCCCTAGAAGAAAAAAATCGAAGAGGTACTGAAATGGGTTGGGCAGATGGGTTTCAATGTGGAGACAATGAGCAATTGGCTTAGTATGCGGTCTGGCATCCCAATCTGTACATAACGTTAGTCCTGTTCCTTGGGAGTCACACAAAGCTGAGGGAACCCAACGAATTTCCAACCTTCAGCACTATGAAGCATCAGGCCGCGAATCCGAAGCACAGCGCATGGCAACCGTCATGACGGTCAGCTAAAGAGGTTTATGACACGGCGCCAAGCGTTCGATTGGATTGTCGTCCCCTGTCCCGCTTGCTGGTGCTCTGTTCGTGGTATTTGCAGGTGCTCCGTCTCTCACTTAGAGACGGAGCACCTGCAAGAGTTGTGTGTGTGCTTATCATGCATACGGGTCGCCGCTGGTCGAAAAGAGTTCTGCAAGTAGGACAAGTCCGCGCAATCCAGACAAAAATGTCAATGGAGACAAATAGGATGGAACCTCGAAGCGCAGTGTTGGGTTTGCCGAGTGATGATGGAGGGATCGCGCGTGCGTGCGTCGTGCGCGCGACCAAAGAATTCCATGGCCAGCCAAAAAGTCAAACGCCGGTGGTTCGGACAGACTCTTTCGTCAGAAAAGGGTGTAGATTGTATCTGCGTTCAATGTCAGACGGGTGGGTGGGTTGTATTCGGTGAGGTGGGTCTCTCCGTCAAATATGACGTGCGTTACAGAGTGCGGAGGTTGATGTGTAGCATAGTGTGTCGGTGTTGGTTTTGTGTGAAGGGTCGGACTGAAGCCGTCTGATATTGTAGTGTGCTGCACTGAATCTGGCCAGACTTAAGGCGGTGACTGGATTTGAGGATCTTAGAATCTCAGGATCGCCGGATCTTGGCGACCGATTCCTGCCATGGGTTCTTTGGACCAGCTGTTTTTTTAAGCACGTCCGAATCGGACTCCGATTGGCTCCATGGCAGGCGACAGTTTCGAAGTTTTGGTGGTGAACGCAACCTCTGTTTCTTCATAGTGTGAGTGGATTTGGATCTCTCGAGGATTGGTTAGAACGGTGATGCACATCCACACATACACTGCATAATCACATACCCTTGTCAACACTCCCAACATTCACAGAACAGTCCTGTTCTTGCACACTACTCTCCACCAACTCACAAGTTTTTTGGTGTCGCCACGCCAAGAGACTCAACTCTATCGACTGTCGAGAATCCCCAACGCGAGATGCAGCGTCCAGCGTCCAAAGTCCAAGGTCTAACGAGCAGCATCCAGCGATCAGCTTCTCATTCTTCATTTTGCCGGCTCCTGCTCAAGTCTCCTCCTCCTTCTCTTCTTTCTCCCCCTCCTCGTCTTCACCGTCCGCGCCCGCCTCCCCCCCACAGCAACCAAGACTGAGAGTCACGACCCATCTGCTCTCCCTCCGATCAGTGAGTCGTTTCCGCTTCCTTTTTTTGCCGATGAAGAGAGCAGCGCCCGCGGCCGGAGCTGGTCTGCTTGGGCTCCACCCGAGCGGTGCAGCAGTCCAGCGACTGGCAGCGATGGTCGCGGCGCGCACCCGGCGGCTATGGCCATCTGGGCGTTGCCTCTGAGGCACCCCCTTCGAAGCGACTAACCCCGTCCGTGGCGATTCATTCCCGTGTGGCCGGAACTGATCCAGCGGGAGCTCTTAGACTTCTAAGATTTTGTCCGTTCGGGTGGTGATCCCCACGAGCAATCGACCCAACTCTCGAGAGAGTTGGCGTGACGTTTGGGTTTGTCTCATCCACGGACGGTTGGCCCATGACCCAAAGCGCTGCATTGTAGCCTCCTGCGCTTGTGCTTGAGCCGATACGTCGACAAGTCGAGGTCGAAGATTCGGCGTGGGCATGGTCGGTCGTGAGTGTGGACGAGGACGAGGAGGCCTGTTCTTTTGGTTGCTCTTGATGTTTTTCAACACTACCTATTCACACAGAAGTACCACGAAATCATCGGGCCATTGTTGCCATGGTTGTTGTTGATATTGGTATTGTAGTTGTACTAATGTAGTAGTTGTTGTGTTCAATTGCGGACTGCGTTGTAGGAATTAGTCCATCCGCATTTGATTTTACTCGAAGTATACTCTCCATGTGGCAGGTACATCACTGTGACAGCACTAACGACGAACTAACATTAGGATCAGCAGTATTGGCTGTTTTTCGAGATATTCATCGATGTGGACGCTCGAGCTCGATCCGGGTCCGGCACGTCCGGGAACAATGCGCAAAATGGCTGCTTGTATCGGCATCCTCAACGCTGTTCTCAACAAACTGGCACTGCATGTTGGGCGACACAAAGAGAGCACTAAACTGCAAGATCCGCATTTCCACTCCAAGCCAGAGAACAGTACCAACACGATTCTGCTCGCTTCTGGCCAGCATGAGCGGAAGCCCAAGCGCGAGGACGTCGTGTATTCGATGCTGAAGATGCACGCAGTGCTCGCGTGCGAGTACAAGCCCATCACTACGATATGTGAATTCTACAGCGCGATACACCGCACGCCGCGCGACTTCATGCTGAAAGACGAAGCGCCTATGGCTCTCACGTTTGAGCTGCTGCTCACGTTCGCTATGGGTTTTGAAATCATCCCGTCGTTTATGGATCGGCTAGTCTCAAGCAACTCTTCCAGTTCACCTGCGCCTGGTTTAGCACACTCGCGAGAATCGTATCCACATCGCCAGAAAGAAGCGGAGGCTGCACGATGCCGCATTCGCTAAAGAACCGTCGAGTTGTCGTAAGATAGACGCTTGTCGAAACCATCGTGCCCACTTGAAGTCGTGCAATGGTACAGTGCGGTACTCAAGAATTGATGGGAAGTGGTCGAGGATAGCCAGTGGATCCTGTGTCAACTGCGGCACCACCGACCATCACCACAGCCTTGCCGCTTGCCTTTCTACCTCTACGAGACTACAATAAGATGACTGTTGCAGTAGCAAACCCAGCTGAGACATCACCAACATCAACGATGCACACGCAGAGAACTTCCAACACATTCCAACCGGGAACTCCATTATGGGCGGTTGGTGCGAGCACTCCAACTTGCTGGGGTGAATGCGTGCGGACCGTGGTGCATCACCGCAGCATCTCTACAAGCTCTGCTGTACAGTGCTGAGTTTTCCAGCAATCACCTGATTGTTTTCCGATCGTCGCAATCATTTGGCACAATCATGGGTTGGTTACATTCAACCATCATTCGGTCGAACAAAAAAGATAACCACGTGACTCGGCATTGGAAAGCTCCAAACGTCATCGGTTGACTCGACAAAGACCAACAATTTTTCGGCGCGAGACACGCACGCTCTTTGAATGTACGGTTGTGCAACCAGACGCGGTCTATTGTATAGGTATGCAACCGCCATCAGTCGCCGAGCGATAGAGAGGAGCGACCGTCCAAGAGGCGCTGCTTGAGAGCACGCGCGGGTGGCTGAGACGCTCCTCATGTGTGATCTATTTCGCCATTGCGCGGTCAGCAGCGACTTCTTAGTCATTCTCAAATTTCCCACGCGCGCTACAAACCATGACCACCACCACTCCGGGTGCTGCCACACCGACCAGTCAGAAGCGCGACCTGTGGACGCGGTTCATTGAAAGCACGGTGCGCGTCGTTGAGAAGCTCTGCCCGCCGCTCGAGAAGACGCTGCGATGGGACTTTGTCAACTGCGGCTCGCTGCTATCGCTAGAGGTGAGTGAGGAAGTAATTAATGTGGTTTAACAACTCAAGACCAAATGATGCGAATATCTGATGACCTGCGATGACAGGAAGAATACGAGGACCGCGATGGCGAAGGAGCGATTGCACCTCATACGAGCCAAGTGCGCGATATCCACGAGGAGATGAGCGACTTCCTGCCACACGCTGCGACTGCCGCGTAAGCTGGCGATGCCATCACACCGAAAACCATCCGTGACAGGTCTTCCAGTGTTGCCGAGCCACCTCGCCATTAGAGGCGTTTGTTTCGCATCTACTGGCGAGGTGGCTCGGCTCTGAAACTACATGAACATTAACAAGTAGAGTATTTATCAACCGCTTTGCGGGTTGCTACGTCCCACTGACTAGTTTACGCGTACTCGCTGTCAATGTGATGCTCTGCCTCCAGCAGATTCTGCATACGTATACGAGTCTGGCGAGCAGCGCAAGAGCAGGTGATCGCTCATCTGGGAAAATGACGTCATTTGAGTCAACGGATGTACGACCCATCCGGCGCGGATGGTGGGTGCGCAGTGTCCATACTGTATATCGCGCTGGAAAGCAAGTGCATCCGTTGAGGCTCGTGCCTTGAATCATTAACTCTTTTGTCGACTCTAAGCGTTGTGCAGAGACACAACCCATCCGCTAAAAGATGTTCAAGCATTTCCAGAATTCGCTGCATGAGCTCATGGGCCACGCATTGGAAGGTGCCGTGGAGCTCGCCGAAGTGTTCTGCCCCGCGCTTAGTGAATATCTCAGTTGGGAGCTTCTCGAGACAACACTAGTGGGGGCGGTGGAGGTGCGATTGTGCTGTGTGATGTAATTCCAGGTCAAACTCCTTCTAAGGACTGATCAACTGCAGGACAACGTGCTGCCGCCCAACATGGCGACCGTGTTTTCTTTCGATCCCAGCGTCTTCGACTTGATCGCCGACGTGGCCGACATCGTGTTGCAGCAACCGGCGCAAGCAGCGTGATTCACAAGACCACGTACACTTGTACCGTATTCGATAGGTGGTTGGTTGCCGGTGAGGGGGAAAATATTCGCGCAACGCCAACAGCGCACAGTCTGTCTTTGGCACCATCGATGTCATGCATAGTACAACCGGTAGCTTGAAAACAGAGATTATTATGGCACGCTTTTCTGTCACAACAAATTAAATAAAATATTTACAAAACTATCTCCTGTGACTTCAACTTGAATATCGTCACCGAGGCATTTCGTGTCATCGTTGACGTCGACATGCGCATCTGCTGGTGACTTAAAGTCTCAGCATGGACACGTTTCCGCTTGCCTTCTCGCCTCCTGCTGTCTCCTTGTATGGCTGGTGCGAAGCATGACTACTGTAGGGCGACGCACATCTATGGCGCCGCGTTCGAGAAGGTTTGACGAAGCATTGAATCAGACGATGTGGCGTCATCTGAGACCCCCAAAACAGATCATTTCGATTGGCCAACAAATCAAGCGAGCGTCTTGATTGGTGGAGGTGAATGCGAAAGTGCAGCCACTGATCATCACTCCCATGTGTCTGTATCGCTCCGAGTCAGACGAAGTCCGACAGCAAAATTGGCGAGGAGGACGCCAGGCTTCAACTGGTGCACATAAAGCGTGTCTTTGTTTTGGCAAGCCACGAAATTTCTACTACGGGCGCGTGTCTGAGGTCGGAAACACAGGAAGAGCGCGCTCTTGCATCTCCAGTTTGAAGTTTACCTCAACGCAAGCAAGCATCCAAGACTACAACCAACAAGAGCAAGGAAGATCCAACAGTTTGGAAATTCTTCTCCAAGCAACAGCACCCAATGCTTTCCCCCACCCAAATCGGTGATGCCGCTCTCGGCCAGGTATGCGAAGCCGCCGTGCACGTCATCGATCGCGTCCTGCCGGGCGTGTCCAAGTACTGGCTCCACTGGGAGACCACGGACGACAACCTAGGTCCGATCATTCCCGAATGGGCCGGCGACCTGCATAAAACATCCAACCCATCACTGAAGCCACCCAAAGCCCCAGCGCCCGCGCCAACGGCGTAGACAGGTTCGCTGAAAGAACAGACAAAGAATAACCGTACAATAATACCCCCCCCATGCCAGTAGAGTCTATTATCTGTTTGTCATCTCGGCTTCATGTGAGCTTTTAGTGCGTCAAGTTCAGTGCACCTGTACCTGGGCGACGTATGTGACGCAATCAAAATGCTCCACCGCCAAGCCGATGTCCTTGTGCGCTTCTTGGAAGCTGCCAAGCAGATCATGCTGATTGTTTGTTTTGTTTTCTGTTGTTGTCTTTTCTCAATACGAGTAGCAAGCTTCCATTATATTAATAGCAGTATCGACATTGCATCTTTGCATCAATATTCCACCAGCTAGCAACGTGGCATGCAGCCATCAGCGCTCGAAAGTGCCGCTGTGGGGTCAGAGCGCCATGAAATGTCCGTGGGCTATTTCCGTTGTCGTGCACTGATGCAAGACTGAGAAAAATGATCCAGAGTCTGCCCACTTGCGCGAATTCATCTCAGATAAATTTGCTTTTCCATGTAGCGATACTGTGCCTGCTGGCTGAACATACCAAGAGAGGTGGCTTGTGAGTCAGCAGAGTCCATTGCAGCCAACTCTTCCACACTATAGTAGTTGTGATTCGGCGCTAGAATGGAGCAGATGAAGCAGCATACATTGAGCAACGTCAACCCATTCCTTGAAAAAGATCAATCGCTGCGGTCATTGCACGAACGCATCGGCAAGGCAGAGTCAACGCCATCGCTGATTTGACCTTTACTTCTCACACGTCACACAAAGACAACCTACGGCACAATATGTGCCACATCCAGCACGCTATCTATCTCACTAGGTACGATAATTGTTTCAGCGAATCAATGATCATCAGTGCTGCCGCCCAGCCAAACAAACATCAGCAGTCACCAAGCAAGGAAGCAGCAGCTCGTGGCAATGGCATCGACGACGGTTGGCGGGTACCACGCGCTGGCGCTGCCGCTGGCGCGCGGCTCGTTCCAGCGCTACATCTACGTAAAGAAGCACCACGCCAAGGAGAGCGAGAAAGGCGGGGAGTCCATGCTTGCAGCGGACCGGACCGTGTACGTGGTGAATCTGCCGCCCACCAGCGACGACGACTGGCTGCGCGCGTGTCTGTCGCGCATCGGCGCCGTGCAGCACATCGTGTCTGGCGCAGTGCCTGACGAGGCGGACCCTCTCTTCGCCAAGACGGCGCACGTAGTGTTCAAGTCCAAGCAGGCGGTTGAGAATGTGCTCCGGGCCCCCCAGCTCGACTGCCCCATGCCCGAAGAGGCCGCGGGTCTCCAAGGTGAGCACGTGTTGCTTCGTACGCAGATTCCATCGCGCGATAGCACCTGACTAACGAGGCTCTTGTGTGGTGGTTGAAGCGTATATGGAGCAGTACCGCGCGAACAAGCCCGGTCTTGAGGCGGTGAAGTCCATCGCGGATCGGTTTATGGCCAACTTTGACGCGGAGGAGCAAGAGGTTCGGTTGCGTTGACCGGTATTTCATATCTCATGTGAGAGAGGCTGTGCTAATGTGCTCCACACCAGGAATCCCACCGACTTGAAGAACTTAAGAGCCAGGTGGACGAAGATGGATTTGTCACCGTCGTCAGTTCCAAGCGCAAGAAGCCGCTGCCGGAGGACTTTGTCCAGCCCGTCAAGAAGCAGAAGTCCAAAGAACTGGAGAACTTTTATCGCTTCCAGATGCGGGAGAAGAAGCGAGGCCGTGCGTGGTTTCAAGTGATTACGCTGTAACTGTTATGCGTGTGTCTAACAAGAGTTTTCTGTGTCGACATAGAGCTGAAATCCCTGCGCGAGCGCTTCGAGGAAGACCGAGAAATCGTCGAAAAACTTAAGAAAGCGAACAAATTCAAACCCGAATAGATGCATTTTACAAAATGTGGCATTATTCAGCCAGAGCGTGTTATCCTAGCCATCCATAATTTGACATGGCGCGGTGACATTGCGGAGGTACGATTGCTGATCTGGTGTGCATCGTTGGATGAGTAGCAATCGAAGATAGCGGCGCCCTCATACGGAGACAAAAGCGCGAGAATTTTCACAGGACTTCGAGTTGTAGTATTTCTTGTACGCTCGTTCGCTCATTTAGCTTTGCATTGCGCAGGTTTTACCACGACATTGTCTGCAGTAGAAACTTCTCTCCAGAATTTGGACTATGGCGACCTGCTGAAAGTGCGTTGAATCGATAGATGCAGCAATACTCTGCCGCTCTAGCTCTACGCCCCGTTGGAGCCTTCGCGCGCGGCCGTGCCAGCGTTAACAAAGCGTACAATACTTACCGCTACACTGTACACGCTAGTTGAATCTTTTATCTTGGCTTCGTGTGAGCTTTTTGGCTGACAAGCTCCACCTGACTTCCACGAGGTCAATTGTGCCCGTCCCTCTGTGCTCTTGTCCACATAGTCATGGAGTTGTTCATGCTCACTTGCACGGCCCACTATGGAATGGACATGAACGATAACGCCACAGGTTTGTTTGAGCAGCGGCTGCTCTGCTCCTTGCTGAGGGGGATAGTCAGCGGCCACGTTCACTACAGATCCCACCAATGACATGCTTCCAAGGGCGTCACATTCTGAGACCAAATGAACTTAAAGACAAAGCTAGAATAGTTTTTTTCTGCCTCAAAAAGAAGACATGATATTATTTTAACCAATGCACCGTGGTGGTTGCCTTCCACGACACATCAAGCAAATGTGGTGTTCCGAAGGCTTACTCCGAGGACGACGTGAGAATGTCCGAGTCACCAGCGTCCAGGACGGTCATCACACCGACGCGGAAGTACTTACCACAGGCCGTACCAAGGTCGTTGTTGGTACCGGCGAAGTGGTGCACCGGCGTCTTGGCAAGCATCGAGTAGTACTCAACCTCCGACTTGACGAGCGGAGGCGTGTTCGAGGCGATGAGCACAAGCTTGGCTGTGACCAAGGCAATGCAAAAATGTGAGTACACTGGAAATCTCTCTAATCCAAACGCATCGATCGGCGCGGAACGCACCCTTGGTGGAGCGGAGGTTCTTCATGGTCTGCTTGTAGCCAAGCGCGACCTTTCCCGAACGCATCACCAACTGCAGACGCGAGTTGATGTTCTCCGTGGTCTTCTTCTGTTCTCGGCGATTACAAATACAAGACGTCAGTGCTTTTGTGGCCGCCATGATCCTGTGATCGGCGCCATCGCCTGTTGTTGTCACCCCGCATGCAAGCGAGCTCCACACTCAAACTGATGATCAGAGAGAGAGACCGGAGCTCGCCCGCAAGGAGGAGGCGTCTCTTCGATCATTTGTAATGGCTGTGAACGCAGCGGCCGAGCCACGAGCGCCGCTCAAACCCCGAGATGGGGAATAGCTGCACTTGCAGCACAGCACGCATTGCTCATTCATTTTGTGATCCTCGTCCAACGGATGGAAGAGAGAGAGGAGGGAGGGGGGGGGGCGGCAGCGACAGCACGACGGACGCCGGTCACAGCAAAGCGAGTCTCTTCCATACCGTCTTCTTAGAGGCAACCATTTTGCTTGATTCGTGCTTCTCGGCTTATGAACGGCTCCACAGGAATCGGTAATGGGCTAACATCGAAGCAGTGTGAATGGCTGGCGAAGCAGTGGCCAACCAAAGCGCTTTGGTATCGAAGTTGCTTAATGAGGGTGTGTTTCTAGGTGAAAGGTCTTCGTCTGGTTTCCAGAAAAGGTAATCACGTGGGCCACATCATCAGCATCAGATCTGAGCGCAAGCATGTCAAACCTGATTCAGAGATGGCTCCGCTGGATGAGCAGTCAGCCAGCCACAGCCAAGTGGTACGCAGCGACTCGAATGGACCAGGAGCTTGCCGACGAGGGAGCGCTACCGCATCCAGAGTTGGTTCCAATGCTGTAGTCAATGCACATCATCACCCAAATAAGCCAGTCCATCGAAATACTACAGTGTCCATGGCAATCGTCCTGCGGGTGTCTTGCGCGTCGCTTGCTCGCTTTGCATGTCTACGAGATTCTCGAGGACAACGTCGCCTTGGAGCCTGCGCCTGATGTCGTTCTGAAACAGAGTAGCCTGCTATTTTGTACTACAGTGGCAGTTGCATGGTGCCGGTCGAGCTCTCGCTGTGAGCGTGAATGACAATCTTGGGGAGCATGGATGCGACACGTAAAGCATGGACAGAAGACGAAGTTCCTCCATCAGTGGGCGAGGAGATTTGAGCTGCTCTATGCCTACCGCAGTCAGCACACTTGGGTCTTGACGACAGATTTCTGGAGAGCTGAGCAAGCACAACTCTTCAATCGAAAAGAGAATTAAAAACGTCACTTTTCGGACATGGTTAGACGGTGTCAGTTCTACAGAAAATGGGCCAATGCGGCTACATCCAGGATCTCTGATAGTACTTCAACATGCAAGCTGGCACGGCCGTGCGCGAAGGCTCCAACGGGGCGAAGAGCCTGAGCGGCATAAAGTGCTGCATCTATCGATCCAACGCACGTTAAGCAGGTGGGAAGCGTATGGAAACGCCACTGCCACCGCAGTCGCTCACGCACCCCGTCCAACTAGAGGAAGCAGCCGCGACACCTCTCACTCACAGCCCGCGGAGCCATTGGGACAGCACGGCCGCCTGAGTATACAGACGCCCACACTGTCAGCGCTGACAGCTCCATTGGGCCATTGGGACAGCGGCGACGCCGTCGAAGTTGATGGCAGGCGCACAAGTCGGGCGACGAAGAAACAGGGGCGCTTGCGCAGGAGTCGGCGAAATGGAGAATGACTTGAGTTGGAACGAGAAGAGGGAGAGTTGGAGGGGGATTGAACAAAACCTGAAGAAAGTGCGAGATGGGTACGATACTATTCGGAAGGCTAACTGTATTTTGGCTTAGTTCATTAGCAGCTTTCTCCTTGTACAAATGTGATTAAAATAGTACACCTTTTCTCGGCCAAACTGGGATTAGCTTGCAACAGTAGTATACATCCCCGCGATACATGGGCCGTTTTGAACATGCCCCTTTTTTTATCACCAATCCCCCCATCTCCCCTCCCCTGAGTCTCCAAATTTCAGCCATTTCGGCAAAACCCTATTTTTCGACTTTTAGGCTTACA
>JAADWZ010000620.1:0-16702 GCA_023336445.1 Pythium dissimile
AGCCAGTCGACCGTGTACGGCGCCGTGTCGTCGGCGTCGGTGAGCACCGCCACCGGCGTGAGCAGCTCCTGGAAGAACTGCTTGTCCTGCTGGGTCCACGAGGTGTGGCGTGGGTCGCGCGGCGCGTGGGAGGCCGAGAAGGCGCGTGCAGATACATTGCGCGCTAGTGCAGCGCTATGGCGGCGTGCGGCGGCCGCAGCAGAGGCGCTGGAGAGCACGCGGCGGAACTGCATGGTCCGGACGGATGACGAATGGCGCGGTGTAGCTTCAGGAATGCTGGTGGTAATTGCGACGGTGGCGCAAACCGCGGTCTTACCTTCCGGTCACATTTTTTGTGTTGGGATCAGAGTAATGTCGCTTGAACAGTCCAATCAATTTTGGGTCGAATCGACAGCCTAAAGTGGGCTCCTGCTTCTTCGGGTGGCTGCCAACCAACGTGGGTTGACATTCCAACCAAGAGCCGCAATCTGCCACTCACAGCAGCCGTATTGGCACCCACGCGGATCCAGCGCCAACACCGCCAACGCTCCAACGCTCCAATTTTCTCCAACACCAACAAACCAACGCCAACGATGTGGACGTGTACGGCTTGCCGGCTCGAGTTCGAGCTGCCGGATGAGCAGAAGGAGCACTTCCGTAGCGACTGGCACCGCTACAACCTCAAGCGCAAGGTGGTGGAGCTGCCGGCCGTGACCGAGGAGCAGTTCAACTTGCGCATGCAGAAGGTGGTGGCCGAGAAGCAGGCGCAGGTGGCCAACGACCCGAAGCAGAAGCAGCTCAAGAAGAAGGAGGAGATGACCAAGGCCGGCGTTAAGACGCTGACCAAGTGCGTGGCCTGCAACAAGACGTTTTCCAACGCCAACGCATTTGAGAACCACCTGTCCAGTAAGAGGCACATCGCCAACGCCAAACAGAAGCCCGACATCGCCAACACCGTCGCGACTATCACCAAGAAGTTGGAGGTTGTCGAGGTCGACAACGCCAACAAACCGACGGATAACGTCGGCGTGGAGCCCGACGCCAACGATGGCGACGAAGACGACGCCGGCGAGCCGACCATGTCGCTGGAAGAGTACAAGAAGCAGGTGCCACTGGACAAAGAGGACTGCATCTTCTGCGCGCACCGCGCTGAAGACCTGGACGCGTGTCTGTCGCACATGCTCAAGGAACACGGCTTTTTCGTGCCGGACGTCGAGTACCTCAAGGACCTGGAAGGGCTGGTGGGCTACTTGGCAGAGAAGGTCAAGCTGGGCCACTTTTGCCTGTACTGCAACGGCAAGGGCAAGGCGTTCCGCAACTACCAGGACGTGCAGAAGCACATGACGGCGCTGTCGCACTGCAAGCTTCTGTACGAAGAGGACGAAGACATGGACGAGCTGCTCGACTTTTACGACTTTTCGGCGCAGTACACCAAGAAGGAGCGTAAGCAGAAGCGCAAGGAGCTGGCGGCGGCAGCAGGCGACGAGGCCGAGTGGGAGACGGACAGCGAGGCCGAGATCGACGACGACGAAGACGTGGTGGAGGAGGAGGAGGACCAAGACGAGTCTGACGAGAGCGAGAGCGAGGAGGAGGAAGATGACGTGCTGGGCGTATCCGAGACCGGAGAGCTCGTCTTGGCCAACGGCCGCCGCGTCGGCCAGCGCGAGTTCCGACGATACTACCGCCAGCGCTTCCGTCCAGAAGACACGCGCGAATCGGTCGTGCGTGCCACCAAGGAGAAGCTGTTGCTCACGTACCAGCTCGCGGGTCTGGATGCCTCGGCCGGCACCACGGCTCTGTCGACGGCGTTTGTCGCCAACTTTATGCGCCGACGAAACGTACGCTGGAGCTGCTTTGCTGCGTGGAGAGTTGATGGATTATTGATGATATGTTGTCTGGTGTAGAATATTGCTGGCGGATTGTCGGTCCAGGAAGCCAAGCGACAGGGTCACCAGTTCCACAAGCACCGCGAGCGCCTGGACAAGCGAAGCCACAAGCTGCAGAAGAACCCGAACCGTCGTGTCATGATCACTGTGTAAACTCGCACTCATTGCCTATGGGAGATTGTCCAAGGATTGCAAATAGAAGCTGCTGTGTATGTTACTAGAACGTGTTACAAAAGTCTTTTCTTCTTCGAAGCCGTTGCTGCTGTAGTGAGCGGTCGAGTGCGGGTTTTCGTCGCAGCTCCTCGCGCAGATTCGAAAGTATGTGTCGTGGTTGACTCCGCTCGTGGTGGCACAAGAGCAACATTCAATTGCCCGCCTCTCTGAATTGGTGTGTCGAAGACGCCGGAGCGATTGTGGAATGGGTTGTACGCTTGCTTCGGTAACTTCCGAAGCCTTTGGATCTCCTCAGCGATTTGATCGGCTTGATCCTCTTGCGAGTGAACAAGCGTCTCTGAAACGGACGGGGCAGGCAACAAAATCTCCTCTGACGATGCGAGTCGGTAGAGAAGTAGGAACGTTGCGGAGCTGATCGCAGGGGCCGCCGTCATCAGATAGAAAGACGTCACGTCCTGCTCAACGCGCAAACACAGATGAGCAGCTATCGCGATGAAACAGGTGTCAAGCCCTCTTACCATGGATTTGCAAGAGATGAGTGCACCGCACCCGTCGGCGCGCAGAAAGCGATGAAGAGCATTGACCTTGACAAAGCTTGCATTTGTAGCCACCACTCGGAGGGGGCACCCCATGAGCAATGTTGGGTGGATCGAATTGAGCGGCACTAAGTGTCGCAGCCGAAGCTTTCTCATCGACCCATGGAGAGCCGTCCATGCTGACGTCGGCGCCTCAGCGACTGGTGCGAGAACGAAGTTGGCTCTAATTTCAACCTCCACGTTGCCCAGTGAGGCGAGATGCAGCGACGAGAGAACCCATGGTGAAACGGAATGAAGCCACTCTTTCTGCATACGACATTGGCATGTGTAAGCTTCAGTAACGGAAGCGGAAGCATTAGGGGCAACCAAAAGAACCCACCACGATGCCTTCTAGCTCAATCTCGCACTCCTCCACTTGCCGGAGGGTACAATTTCGGTCTGGGCAGTTCTTGATCGCACGCAGCAGCGCGAGTACGTTGGCCGACGCAGTGCCCGACTGCTCATCTTCATCCCTCAGCATCAGTATCTCCGTCTTCATCTGCATCCTGAGCGTCTCGACCAAGTCGTTGGCATCGCATTTTCCAAACGGCAGCGCGTCGGCGGGCGCCAGCACCGAGACGACAAACTGCTGCGAAGCGAGGTCGCGCAGCAGCCGCAGCATCGGACTCCCGGCGCCCCCATCCTCCTTGGACGTCATTTCCCCATCGAGTCGCCGCCACTCTCTGACGCGGTCTTCAAGGATCTGCGCAATCTGCCGCGGCACCTGATTGGCCTGTCCACTAATGGCCACGGCACGGGCCATCTCCATCCCATTCATTCCGCCGCCATTACGAACCACCACGTTCAACGATAGGAGGAGACGCGTCGCTTCAACCCCTGCTTGCGACGCTTCGCGCGCATTCGCATTCACGTCGGCTGGCGGCTGCAGCCTCTGCGCCAGCGTTACATACTCGTGGATAGCACGCTGCATGGCGACGACATGGCTGCGCTCGGTGAGGCGTTAGTCGCCACGCCGAATATTGCAGTGTCGACCGACGCTATTACCGATCCCCCTGGCGCGAGGATGAAGGCAGTACAAGTACGATCGCATGCTTCCGTGCACGCACCCCCATGGTGGTTGCTGTTGAAGGTTTCCCTTGGAAGCTGAATGGGTGGGTTTCCTTCCGCCTTCTCCGCGCCCTCCAGCACTCACAGACCAGCCCAGCAACTTCAACATACGTTTGGTTTGGGAGTCAACGTCAGAGTTGCTCGAAGGTTGCGCGATTTTGGACTACGGTGGATAGGGTTGTCGTCCTGTCGTAGGACAGGGTATGGGGCACTTGTTAGTGAACACCTATTAGCCGTGGTGACATGACCATGACTATTACCGTACTGGGCCAGATCACAAACAAAAAAGAACGGGATTGTGGTTATTCGATGGCTGTTCGCTAAACAGCATGAAGCCATAGAGTGTCGCAGGGTCGTGACGTGCGTACCCCTTCCCCTCCCCTTATCATCCAGGGCAATCGAGTGGTTCTCTCTTCCCTACCCCGCCCTTGGGTTTTCAATTTCACGCGAAGTTTCTACCAATCGACGTGAGCAGTTGCCCCTTCTCGGTCATGTATCGTTGCAGATTGAGGGGGGAGATAGTGTAGGTGCAGCGAAGGTTCACTTGCCATTCCGACCTCGCACAGGTATCAATCTCCACGGGGCACGCACGCGAGCGCCCCCCACCCTTCCGCCGCTCCTTGCTCCCCAGCTCCTTCTCTCCTGCCCGTGGACCATCTCGGCATTCGACCGGTTCCCCTCCCTTCCTCCAACGCCACGACGAGCCGAGTGGACCGATGAACGCCTTCTTCTGGCCGCGACGGAAGCCGTCGAAAGAAATTGTTCTGCGCGTGGATGCGCTGCTGGCGCAGTTGTTCCCAGACGACAACCTGGATGAGACACTCGCGCCCAAGCCCGGCGCGAACCGAGAAAGCGGCGAATCGGCGGTCGCGCCGGTCGTGGAGCACGACGAGCGCAGCCGCAAGCCGCGCGCGCGGATAGAATCACTGGACGCAGGCGAGACAGACGAGCCGGACGGCGACGCAGGAGGCAGTGGACAGAACGCGAGCCCCGATGAAGAAGCGAGCGACGACGAGCCGACCGAAAAGTCCATCCCCGAAGAGTTGGAGCGCCTGTGGCTGAAGATCCGCAGCATCTTCCAGGCGTGGGACGAAGAACCGGTCGAGCGCGAGCGCAAGATGAATCGCATGGCCGAGCTGCTGCTGCGGTACCGGGTGCTGGAGAAGACGCTGATCCCGAAAGTGCTGACGGCCATGACCTTCGAGGGGCGCAAGTATGTGGGCCAAGTGTTCCGTGCACTCACGGTTCACGGATTTCAAGGGTTTATCGAGTACATCGGCGATCGTCCCGAGATAATGCGGTGGCTGGTGGAAGGCTACAAGCACAACAGCACGGCGCTCATCTGTGGGTCCATGCTGCGAGACTGTCTCGAGCATCAAACGCTCACGCTCATGTTCGTGAAAGAAATGCCCGCGGAGTTTGAGGTGCTCTTCAAAGTCACCAAGACCAACGCGAACTTTGACGTGTCGGCCGACGCGTTTCAGAACATAACAAAAGCGCTTCGAGGCCACAAGCTCGCGACGCTACAGTGCCTTTCTGAGTCGTTCGACCGCATTTTCGGGCTGCTGAACGGACTACTCGAGGCCTCCAATTACGTCACCAAGCGCCAGACGCTCCAGCTGCTCGGGGAGCTGCTTCTGGACCCGGTGAATTTTACAGTGATGCAGCGATACGTGGCCTCGCGCAACAACCTCCGACTAGTGATGCTCATGCTGCGTGAGACCAGCCAGGCACTGCGCACGGAGGCGTACAACATCTTCAAGATCTTCGTGGCCAATCCGAACAAGTCTCCCGAGGTCGAGCAGCTCTTGGTGCGTAACCGCGAGAAACTGTTGGCATTCGTGTGTGAGTTTGGCAAGAACGAGACGAGCCGCGAGTTTCATCAAGAAAAATCGTTAGTCGTCTACTCGCTGCAACGCATGGCAGAGAAGATGCCAGCAGCAACTCCATCAACAGTAGCTTCCGCGTCGGCGGCGTCATCCAAGCCTGTTGGAGCAGCCACAACCAGTTCCGTGACGTCTCCTGCATCGCCAACGCCAACGTTGGCGCTCCGGAAGAAGGTGTCTGAAGTGTGTGCTCAACAAGACTAAAGGCTGCTGTCCCCCATAGAGCTGTGTAGCATAGGGAACAAGCAGAGTACGAGAAAACTGGGGTCGGCGCCCGCGATGAAGCGGCTCGACCTGGCCCATGAAGGAACAACTACAGTATTTAACCAAAACAGCGCGTGGCTTAGACCTCGTAACAATAACATCCCCCCACACGCCTCGCTCGAATCCGTGGCTGTCGTTGCCCATGCCAGTGCGTGTTGGTTTGGGGCCACGCTAACGTTACCTCCTGAATGCATAGTATTTTAGTTGATGGCTGGTAGCGTTGGACCAGGCAGCGCTGGCGATTGTTGCCACTGAGATGAGCTTCCCCACGCACCTGGCGGACAGGAGACCTCCATCTTGTCCAGCGACGGAGAGCCACTGAATTGAGCAGACGCTACAACCAAAGGAGTCGGTCGGTCACGGTGGAGACGGGCTGTCTCAGAAAGGTGAACGGAATGCAGACCAGCCAGCGACTTTCATCATCCAGGCCCTGGATTCCAACGATTCCAGGCTGTCTCCAGTTGCTGGAGCAATTGCCATTTAGTGACGCTACCATCTTCAGTGCGTTGGCCTGACGGACAATGAGAAGAAGCGTAGGCCTTGGGCCTATTTGGTGCACACATAGATGATGCCATCAACCTGATTTTGAACCTTTAGGGGAAAACGTAGCCATTTCGACTAAGTACGGTAATCTGGTAAGTTCGCATTCGGCTTTAGGAGGAGTCGATTCAATGCGAATGCCAGAAGCCATCTTGAGCTCAGGACGCGGAACGCGCATCAAGATCGACAAGAGCCAGCGGACCCAACACGAAAGCGAAAGAGGATAGGCCATGGTGCTCACGGCGTGGAAGGTGAGGGATGAATTGCTAGAGCGAGAATCGGTGGGCGCCTGAGAGTCGATACTGATCTCTCCATGCATAATGTAGAACTACCAAGCAGCGCTAGCGTCACATCCGTTGCGGTGCGTCATTGGAGTGCTTCTTTTTCTGCTAGTGACTACTGTCTTCTGTAATGTATAAAATGACGATATGCTCGCAATCGTTGTACGCTTACAGAACCAAGGCGATCACATCCGGCTCCGTTGGTGTGCTGGGTGAAATTCTCGGTGAGTGGTGGATGTCGATACAATGCCCCGATCTGCAACTAAATCGACGCGGCTTCTCGCACCCTGTAGGGCACGTGCTTCGCCACAAGACGCTGCGGGTTCGACACGCTTCCCGGTCGACGGTGAACCTACTTGCGGATCTAATACTGGTGCTTGTCAGGGCCTCAACCCGCGTCAACTGCTGGCGTTCTTCGCGTTCGGGTACGCAATGGTTGATTTCGCTTGTGGAAAACCTCAAGTGAGCTGACGAGATGCGATGGATCGTCTAGTCTGTTTGTAAACGGCCCCATATTTCACTACTGGTATGTCTTCCTCGAGAAGCAGTCGTTCACCAAAGAGAAACTGGTTCGTTCCAGTCGATTTGTTTCTTCTTGATTCACATTGGGAATTCTGAGTGGTGGAACGGAATATCGGTTGTGTCACTGTGTAGACGGCCAACAAGAAACTGATCCTCGACCGCCTGGTCATCACACCACCTTACCTTGCGTTCACTCTGTTCATGGTGCGTTCTGCAGTGGCTGGTCTGGATCAAATCTTGATTCTGACGCGCTGGCCTTGTCCAATCTTCTAGCGCGGCGTGTTGACTGGTTCGAGCACCAAGGCGTCGAGCGAGACGCTCAAGAGGATCTACTGGGGAGCGCTCAAGATGAACTGGCGAGTGTGGACGCTTGCGCAGTGGCTGTCGTTCCACTACATCCCACCACATCTCCGTGTTCTCTGGGGTGAGTTGGGGGCGCCGGATACGCTACTTGGTCTCTCTGTCTAATCCGATACATTCATCCACACAGGCAATTGCTGCGCACTCTGGTGGAACGCGTACCTCTCACTTACTCAGGTGTAGCTCAGCGTGGCCAGTTGCGATGGTCGACGAATGTGGTCAGGCATCATTCACTGCACAAGCCCCGCGACGGGATACAGTATCGTTCAACATATTCAAAAGATCGTTTCCTTTCACTGTCACACCATCAACGCAAACTCCCAGATCTACAACCAATGCCCATACTACGCAAGGGAGTGGTACGAATACATGCTACGCTGCGATCAAATGGTCGCATTGTTTCAAGGACGGAGAACAATGTTCATATATACGACGTAGCACGATGTATGCCCATACTACGTAGCATAACGAGCATGTCATGACATGGCCCTCCATTGAAGCAAGCAATAATAATTTTTGGCATGACGCCCCCAGTGCAGGATAGATTCCCCACGCCTTTGAAGTGAGTGTTCGTCAATCTGTACCCAACCAGACGCGAGGGGATGCCATTGCAGAACACTGTGCCTGCTGAGACTGTACATCTCGTATCCACTACCGTAGGGCGCTTGCGCTGAATCGACACACTACAACGCAACGCGGCCAACCAGCGACGCGAGTGTCGCTTCGACAAGAATATTCTACAGTGCATGGTCGCTCCAAGCCGCGCCAACATCAATGTCACTGGAGCTCCTGAAAAAAAAGGCTGGTAGCTCCACGACCATCACTCAGCGACATAGTGACCCATTTGTTTCCCTGTGAAAGCCAATATTTGAGCTTTCAGAACCCCTCCCAAGTCGATTAGATAATATCGGTATATAAAGGGGTATACGATATGAAGGTCACTGGCCCAGAGTGAAGGAGGGCACTCGCACGGGGAGACGGCGGAAACGTGAGAGGCGCTCCTCACAACATCACTCGCATTCCGCCTTCGGCATCCCTTCGCCGCGCCGGAACCCCGTTAGTACTAGGTCGGACTTGTGGTCGGTTAGACGCTAGACATCGACCAACGACACGGAAGAGCATGAGCCTCGTGGCGGCCGCCACGCAGCGCCGCAATGGCAGCGGCGCCGCTGGCGTCCCTTCCCTCATGCAGCTCTGCATCAACGCGCTCGCAGAGGCCGCGCCGCCGCGCGCGCTCATGTTCCTTATTCGGTACGTGAATGGTCAATGTGGTGGGGGGACTTGTTAGTCTGTGTGTGTTAATATGCTGACCTTGTTTGGTGGATTCGGAAGGCGTCTCCCAGAGGAGCTGGTCATGGACCTGCTCCAGCGCATGGTGCTCACCAACACGATCACCGACGACCGACTCGCGACGTTCTTCACGCACGCGCGGCTCGTGCTCAAGCTCCACGGGTGCATCAGTATCCGCAACTCGATTCTGCGTCAGATCCCCATCCGGTGTCCGCAATTGGTACGTCACTCCACCCTTCAGCAAACAGCTCCGATCTGTCCAGTCTAACGCGAGTTTTTCTTCGCCAGCGCTGCCTCGACCTGTCCAATTGCGCGCAGGTCAACAACACTGTCGTGCGCGCTGTTCTCCACGGATGTCCGTCGCTTCAGGTGCTGCGACTGGACGGCTGCCGTCACATCACGGACGCGGCCTTCCAGCCCGACTACTCGCCCGACTTCCCGCTGCGCGCCTGTGCGACGCTGCAGACCATCAGCTTTGCACGCTGCTCGCAGCTCACCGCCGACCTCGTCATGTACCTCGTGCTCTCGTGCCGCGCGCTCCGTGACGTCAACTTTTCGAGGTGTAAGCGGATCCCGAGCGACGCCATTCGCCAGCTTCTCGTGACCTCGCCAGAGCTCCAGCGGCTGACGCTGTCGTTCATGGACGTCTCAGACGAGGCGTTTTTGCTCGACCCGATGGATCCATCGGCGTCGCCCCGCTCGGTGCTTCCGCGTGGTCTTCGCGCGATCGACCTTACACAGTCGCGAGTGACGGACCGCACGATCTTGGCGCTGGCGACGCAGTGTCGTCAGCTGGAAGAGGTCAAGCTGAGCCACTGCATGGAGGTGACCGACACGGGCGTGGAGACGCTCGGCAGCGCCTGCGCGCGGATCCGATCGCTGGATCTCAACAACTGCGGGCTCGTCACGGACCGCGGCGTGTCGCTGCTGGGATCCTACGGCAAGCAGCTCGAAGCGGTCAACTTGTCCTGGTGCATGAACATGACGGACAAGGGCGTCGTGGATCTCGTACGCGGCTGCGAGCAGCTCCGCCAGCTCAAGCTCGTGTGGTGCACACAGCTCACAGACGTGACCATGCAGGCAGTGCTGGCGACGCCCACCTCGCGCGAGATGACGCTTCACCTGAGCGGCTGCAAAGCTATTACCAAGCCTATGCTCCACCAGGCACGCGCGCGCGGGACCGTCGTGGTCGGACTGTGAGGTGTCATTGCCGTTTAATTTATTCACTAAAAATCCTAAAAAATATTTGGCAACCTTGTTTCGAACCAGTTCAATGGATTGTGAGCTTGGAAGAGGAGGAGGACGCCGGCGTCTCCTCGACTCGACTCGGTTGGCGCTGGATGGTGCCAATAGGAGGCACTGGCGGCTTGGCGAGCACGTGGCCCGACCAGTAGTAGAACGCCGCAATGGACGCGACTAGCAGCCAGAACGACCACAGCTCGCGCAGGTGGTAGATGCAAAACACCGAGACCAGCACAGCGACGATCTTGAGCTGCGCGCGCGTGAGGTCGTCGAGGCTCGTCCAAAAGGCCGAGATCGTGTCGGGGATCGTGCCAGCGAGCGCGTACACACTGAAGAACAGCGCCGCAAAGCACCCAAGCAGCAACACAGAGACGGTGTGGCGCACCACCACGCGCACTTCCTCGTGGGTCGTCCAGATCTCGCGCGCGTGGTCCACGGCCACTTGGACCCACGAGCGCACGACGCTGACAACGTCGCTGGTGACTTGAGAGGCGCGACTATAGAAAGGCCCCAGCACTGCAATCGCGTCCGCAAAGAAATGGTCGTACACGGTCTGGATTTGCATGCAGAGCGCGTTCCACTTGGCCACGAGCGAGTGCCACCCGTTGGAGATCTGGTCGATGACACGCGCGACGCTCGCCTGGAGCTGCGGCAGCCACACGAGCACTTGGTCCTGCAGCTCCTTCAAGTGCCGCGCCATCATATTCAACGCCTCGGACTGCGGGACTGGCATGGACCGAGTCGAAGATCGGTGGTAATGGTCATCTGCTTGTTCTTCTTCTTGTAAGCTAGAGTCTGCTGCTGTGGTGTCCACGGGCATCGCGTCCGCCGGGTCCTGCATGCACTGCCCCTCGGCTCCACCTGGGGCGCCACACTGCTCGATATTCCCCGCAGCTGCTGTGGAAATGAGGCTGTCCTGTCCATGCACTCCTTTGCCAGCGATGCGCATGGTCTCGATCGTGGCTGTGACGCGCGCGCGCGTGATCTTGACGGTCTTGGTGCGCAATATGGCGCCGGCGCGCTCGAGCATCTCGCCGCTCACAACGGCGCCGTCCTCACTGTCTGCGGCGACGACTCTCTGTGCATAGACGGTGCATACGCCACTCGCTAGCGAGACCACCAGCAGTACCAGCAGCGCCGTCCATATCGAGCGCGGCAGGCGAGACACCGCCATGATTCGGGCGGACCTCCTCGGAGAAACTTGATGGTGACACTGGAAAGTCGGACGACAAAGAAGAGTACCTTCTTCCCTATATATTCAGCATAAAATGCCTCCATTGCTTGATATCATCCTTGCAGTACTATACACAACACCTGGTGAAAATTACGCCATGTAGTCGTGTCGACGTGTCTGAACAGCTATGCAAAGCAGCGCTGGATATTGATACCGAGGAAGAGCAGCTACAAGAGGACCACGTTCAGAATGAGCTGGCGGCGCTTCGACTTCAACCTCAAGGGCGTCGAGGGCATCCAGGAGCGCACGATCGGCGGCGGGCTCGTGACGCTGGTGAGCTTTCTGGTCGTGAGCTTCCTGCTGCTCTCCGAGCTCTCGGTCTGGTGGACCGTCGAGGTCACGCACCGCATGCACGTGGACACGGACCCGGTAGCGCACCTCGCTCTGTAGCCGCCGTCCATAGCGCGGCACTTGCTCTCAAACGCGCGCACCACTGACGCGAGTTGATGATGTGTACTTTCCTGTTATACAGCAAGATCTCCCCGTGACCGTGGACGTGGACATTCTGTTCCTCCATGAAAAATGCACCGGTGCGGTTTGGTGATTGAGTCGATCCATATTCGTGTCGTCACGGCGTCTCACACGGTTGGTTGGTTTTGGCTGGTAATGATAGAGGTGGCGATGGACGTGAGCGACGCTAAAGGCAACAAGGAGATTTTGATCCGCGACGAGGTGCAGAAGATCCCGTACGGCGACGAAGGCTGCCAGTTCCGCGGCTCGGTCCAGGTCAAGAAGGTCGCCGGGGACATTTCGTTTGCGCACGAAGGCTCGCTCAACATCTTCTCGTTCTACGAATTCCTCAACTTCAACTCGTCGCACCACGTCAACAGCCTCAAGTTTGGCCCGCACATTCCTGACATGGAGACGCCGCTCGTGGACGTGGACAAGATTATCGAGACCAACGGTACGTTCGCTCTCTCTCACTCACTTACACCTGCATCGAACCAACCAATCATGTGAGGGGGGCGCTTGACTAGTGGCCACGTACAAGTACTTTGTCAACATCGTGCCCAGCAAGTACATCTCGTACAGCGGCCGCGAGGTGGCCACGTACCAGTACTCGGTGACCGAGCACGAGACCAAGGCGGGCCAGCGCGGCGGGCAGATGTCATTCCCCGGCGTTATCTTCTCGTACGAGTTCTCGCCCATCGCGGTCGAGTACATCGAGAGCAAGCCGTCGATCTTGCAGTTCATGACCAGCTCCAGCGCCATCATCGGCGGCGTGTTTGCCGTCGCGCGCATGATCGACGGCGCGATCTACAGCGTCTCCAAGAAAATCGACTAGCAGAAAAAAATGAGAACAACAGAGAGAAGAACACGACGCCGCGGTCGGGTTGGTGTGCCGTGTTACAGATGGGTTGCGAGCAGTACTCTACATAATGAACGTGCAGTTGGTGGGTCAGCTTTCCTCCAGCAGCTGCCTCAGGGATGTCGCTCGTGCCTCTTAGACGTGCTCGTCCGTTCCAGCGGCCGGGGCCACCAGCGGCACCTCCGCCAGAGCAGGCGTGGCCTCCGCTTCGGCAACCACAGGCGCCGGCGCAACCTCCGTTTTAGTGACCACTGGGACGGAAGCAGGCTCCGCGTTAGCGACCGGGCTCAGCGGTGCCTCCTCGACGGCACCGACCGGGCTGGCCGGGGCTGGCGTTCCAGCCACCGGCGTCGACGCCAACAGCACGTTGTTTTCGTCTTCGTGGCCCATGGTTTTGATCTCAATATTGTGCTCGCGGGTGGTCGGCGTGAGCGTGACGTCGTCGTCGTCGTCGTCGTCGTCGTCGTACCCCATGCGCTTGACTTCGATCAGATCGCGCAGGTCCTTGGGCAGCTCGAGCACGACGTCCTCGGCCTCCACTTCGGGCATCGTGTCGAGCACCAGCGCGATGTCGCAGGCGATCTCGCGCATCACCGACTCGCGCTGCAGCGCCGACTCGTACTGGATGGACGCGTGGGCCGAGGTCGTCTTCTCGATCACGCGGTGCACCGCGTCCGGCTCGACAATCCCGTGGAGACAGAGCTTGGCGATGGCGCTAATGTAGGTGGTAAACAGCTGGATGCCGTGGTTCTCACACTCCTGGCGGCGGTACGCCTCCACGGTGATGCCGGCCTTGGCCAGCGCGGCGGCGCTGCGCACGTGGTTGCGGATAATGTCGTGGATGAGCACCATCGACACGCCGTACTTGTCCGGTGCGGCCAGCATGTCCTTGCCCAGGTCGATGTCGCCTTGGCCGTTGTCGCCGACGAACACGAACTGGTGCTCGGCAAACAGACGCCGGAAATTCTCAAAGTTCTAGCCAAGAACCATCCACCCACCCACACACAACAGCTCAGCTCAGCACACCACATCACATCACAACCACTGACGGCTGACTACAAGACCTACCTCCAGCTTGCCGGCCGCGATGCGGCGCGGGCCGACAAACATGTCCGACAGGCGGCCCATCAACACTACCACAGAGAGAGAGAAAGAGAGAGAGAGAGCCAGGCACCAGTGTTAGTTGACCATGATCCAACAGTCCAACCGACGGATACACCCTCCGACTCACAGGTAAAGTGGAAGAAGCCGCTGGCGCGCAGCTGGCGGATCGAGCGGCGGCGCAGGATCTCGGGCCGCGCCGTGAGGAACGTGATGCGCGAGCGCAGGTCGCGCGGGTTCTCGCCCACGTCGTACTCACTCTCGCTGCAGTGGAGCAGCTCCTCCACAAACTGGTGGACGCCCGGGTACACGGTCAGCTCCGGGTACCGGTTGTCAAACAGCACCGAGATCATCGTGTCGTCAATGTCGCTACAAGGCCAATCCACCACCCACCCACCAGTTTTAGTTCACACGGTTTACAGTTTTTTTGGAAGAACTAAAACAAACACCCAGCATACCAGATGAGCTTGACCGGCTTGACAAACTCGGGCGTGGCCGTGAGCGCCACGGCCTCGCGCTCCAGGTGCTGCGTGATGGCGTCGCGCACGCTGGGGAACGGGATCCGTTGGTAGACGAGACGGTAGATGGACACGTGGCGCTCGAGCTCCTTCTTGAGCAAAAAGCAGGTGGCGCCCTCGGCGGCCTCGAAGCAGCTCTGCACGCAGTCCGCGACGATCTGGAACTTGGCGTAGCGGTACAGCGACGTGACGACGGCGCTCAGCGTGGCCGGCGCCATGCCTTGGAGCGGCAGCTTGCGGTGGCAGTACTGCGCGTAGTGCTGCGCCTTGACGTCCGAGTTGACGAGCCGCGTCGCGTAGATGAACTGGAGGATCTCCTCCATCTCGCTCGCGTTCGCGCACTCGCTGAGCCGGATCATCGCGTCCGAGTACATCTGCGTCTGGCCCGTGCGCGGGCCCGGCGGGACGGTGAGCAGCCCTTCGCGCTCGGCGTAGGAAGCCGGCGTGAGGTAGTGCTGCGGCGACTTGAACGCCGAGCGGAGCATGCGCGCCGGGTCGATGCCCTTCCATACAAGCGCGATCCACACGGCCGTGAGGAAGAGCACCACCAGCAGGAACGGTGTCACGAAGCCCATGGCGGAGAGCGGTCGAGGGGCGTGGGCGGCGGGAGGAGGGGAGGGGAGAGGAGAGGACGGGAGAGGAGGAGGATACGCGTTGGCTTCGGTGGGCGGATGGCGGCCACCGAGAAGATGAAGCAAGCGCGGCCGACGGCGCGAGCGAAGCGAGAGTCGAGACGAAGGAGCTCCTCTTCCCCTGACAGTCAGCTGGTGGACCTCCCTGTCCGAATGTGGAATGGATTGCCTGATTAAATTAGGTCGAGAAAAAACACTTAAATTGGGCGAACATCACTTCTCTTTCTTAGCGAAAACACCACATGGTTCTGTGGGAGGTATGTTACATTCACCTACATTAGGTAATATGTGACATGTGAACAAAAGTGGCATGGGCTTTACGGTATGTTCTCACACGAAAAGATCGTCTTCGTCCAGGGGCTCCTTTGGGAGGCACCTGGATAGGTATCGACGAACTGTCACGGGCATGAGCGCCGCCACGGCATTGGCCTCGCGTACCGATACATGATCGAGCAGATCCCCGAGCTCTGTCGCCAAATCGAGTGCGGCCGATTCCTGCAGCTCGCTGCGCTCGAACGGAATTGCGCGGAACGCCATGGAAGCGGCCCGCGCGACGCGGATCGTGGCGTCGAGACTCAGCAGATCCAGCTGGCAGAGCTGAAAGGCGGCGCCGACGTATGTGCGGAAGTGGCGCAGTGCTGTGGTGTTGTCGATCGTTGCGTCGTGGTGACGTAACACGTCGTGGAGCAGCACCGCCGAGACGCTGTACAGCTGCGGGTGGCGCAGCAATTCTTCCCCGAGCACGAGGTCGGAGCCGCCGTTGTGGCTGATGAACACGAGCTCGCACTCGCCGTAGATTCGTTTGTACTGTCGGATATTCTGTTGCAGAGCATTAGAACGGGTTTAGATCGACGTCGACGGTTTGGGCAACGAGTCAAAACAATAGACAGTACCTGAAGTTTGTGCTGGAACGCGACCTCAGGGCCGCCGAGCATCTCGTTGATGGTTCCTGTCATCACTTTATAGACCCCGTCAGCCATGTTATTTTGAGAGAATCGGCTAGTAACCCAATTTGATACATACAAGTGTAGTGGTCGAACCCGCTCGACTCGAGTTCTTCATCGGCTCGCTGACGCCACATTTCGGTGCGGTCGGTCAAAAACACTGCTCGCTGGTCTCGCTGGTCGAGCGACGTGCGCCCATCAAGCTTGCGGGATGCGTTTGATCCCAACACCTCACGGGTTAACTGCTGGACGCCAGGATAGACCGTCAACTTGGGGTACAACGCGTCGTGGCGGACAGCAAACAGCGTGTCGTCGATCTCCCTACCCAGCCACACAGAGTATCAGATATCACAATGACCGCGCCAATGAATACTATGAAGAAAGAGATCAACAACGTACGACAGTAGCTTGACAGGCGCTTCGAAGCCCGGCGTGGCTTTGAGTACTCGCGCCTGCAGCTCCATGTGCGTGAGGATACACTCCTGCAGCACTTTGGACTTCATCCGTCGGTACACAATGTCGTACACGGGCACGCGCTTCTCGATCTCGTGCTTGAGTCGCAGCAGATCGCCCGCCACTTTGGCTCGAAAGCAGTCTGTGATAAACTGTGCGATGTGTCCACTAGACGCGTACTGCTGGAGCCCAACGACAAGGCTCGCAAGGTTGCTGACCATGATCGCGGAGAAGTCGACGTGGCCCTGGCACAGCGCCACAAACTCGTGGGCTTCTGAAAGCGTCGTGAACATCCACTCGAGCGCTGGCGCTGCGAGTGCGTCGTTCATATCCACAGAGGTGCGCGCTCTCGCGAGCGCCTGCATGGTCGCTCGGAAGTCGGGCGCGTACCCCGTGTAGGAATACACTACATGGATTCAACGAATGGTAAGAGTCCCGCCCATA
>JAADWZ010000621.1:0-16689 GCA_023336445.1 Pythium dissimile
CCCCCCCCCCCCCCCCCCCCCCCCCCCCCCCCCCCCCCCAAGAGCAGGCGGCAAATCAGCGGCGGCGGACGCGCGTAGCCTGACTGATCAGCATCAACAGCAATAGCCTCGCGGTCGCAGCATCGCACGCACCGCGTGGAGGTCGTTTCTCTCTCTCGTCCAGGCCAATGCAACTTATAGCAGGAGAGCGAGGGAAGGATTGTGACAAGCGCCGCTGGGCTAAGAATAAATTGCGCACACAGGTCGAAGGATCAGAATAAACAGCGACCTCCCACGACGAACCCCGCCCGACGGGTCTAAAAGGATGGATGCAGACCCACTAGTGGTGGCAGCACTTGAGAGGAACGCGGCGAGTTTGGAAGCTGATCCTTTCACTTGATATTTAAATCTGTGACATGTGACGGAATCTTACCTTTTTTTTCCAGATTATCTGCTGTGTTGGGCTCCTATTCGCCACCCGTGGCTGTCGCCGCCTGTTCCCGAAGGAATTCCTCTTCAAACTCTTCAAACTCCTTGTCGTGTTGCGCGATCTCGGCTTTGCTCAGCTTGTCGTCACGGTCTGTCGCCAGCTTGGGCAACTTCTTGGTCTTGTCGCTCTTGTGCTCACGAGGGAAAACCTTGCGCACCAGCACGATATCCGGCAATTCCTCTTCTTTGGCCGAGGCCGTGAACTGCACGCTGAAGTTCGAGCTCGACACGTCGTAGCCCTTGACCGTATCTCCCGCCTCGAGCTCGGCACCCAGATGGCTTCGAACGTGGAACGTCTTGTCGTTCACACCGAAGTCGCTTACTTTAGCGACCTCGATGTACGCGAGCCCGTCACTAGCGCCTGGCGGTCCACCGTGGGACAGTCGAATCGGCTCCACGTCCAGAACCACAAACTCGATCAAGTTGCGGCTCGTATCCATCGCCGGGAACGGCGTCTTCCAGTATTTGTCGGCCGAGAGCTCTCCGCGGCGGCCCGTGAGCGGGTCCACAAAGTGGAGCATCGATGTTGTGCGCGAACAGACCACGAGACGAGAGATGCTGCTGCAGCTCTGCGCGACCTTGTGGGGCAACAGCACCAGATCGTCCTTGGAGACCGGGCTCATCTCGACGCTGTACACGGTCTGCATGTTGGCAGTGCCTTGCTGCGAGTCCTCCGATATCATCTTCTGCGCCGCCTTGAAGCGCATGGGCACGTGCGAGGACAGAAAGTGGACCAGTTTCTCGGCCGCGCTTTTCGTGCCAAAGTAGAAATCCACGCCGTCTTTCACGGTCGAGATGCCGATCGCGTCTTCGTGGGCGCTGTGCCGGAGCATGAGCTGCTCGAGCCGGTAGAACGTGCGCTTGTGCTCGGTCTTCTGACGCACTTGCACGAGCGCGCGCCACTGGTTGTTGCGGTACTGCTTGACGCAGTCGGGACACTGCAAGTTCTTGATCACGTACGTCACGACACACGAGTTCTGCACCACCGCGTGGCTCAGCACCTCGCGCTGGAGCGTGAGCTTGACCTTGATGCGCTTGGAGTGGGGCTCGGTCCAGATGAAGTTCGCATCGACGAGCTTGGCCTTGGCGAGCCCATGGACGTGCTTGAGGCAGAGCGCCATGAGCTCCGCCGACTCCCACTCGCAGTCGAGCCACGCGCCCGTGGTGGAGCCGTTGATGCTCTTGCTCTTGGTCTGAAAGCGCAGGCAGCCCGAGCACTGGAGCAGTTCGGCGTGGAGATCAATGCCCTGCGAGATGTCGACCTCGGAGGCTACACATGTCGCACACATGTTGAGCGCATTGGGCTCGATCGAGGTCCCGCACACGCAGCAGAGTCTGCGGGAGTTAACTTACTGAGTCAGGGTTTACGGAGACCTTTCGACTCGGCGGTCGGATCAGGATCAGGAGACGTACATGGCCATTGCTGTGCTGGGGAAAGGAGAGACGCGGGTATGGGGGTAAGACGCTTGGGCGCAGGCGATGCAAATGTGGAAATGGTAGTTTTTGTAGCTGGATCGTTCGATGACTAGATACGCAATACAAGTATCCACTTCAAGCTCAAGACCCACACTCCGGAAGTATGAGTGCTGGTCTCGTGCCGGAGAGAGCAGTGCTGGATCGTTCTGTCACTGGAAACTCCATTCATTGGCTGTAAAGTAAGCAATAAACCACCGATTGGCTATAAAGTGTAGTGTCTGTGTTATTGAAGATTTGGTTTAATTTCTCGCAATTTGGTTTGCAAATGTTGTGAAATGGACGGGTGTATTTCACAGAATTCAAAGTCACGTTAGGCCTATAGAGATTGATCTAGCGTAGACAACGAGAAGATCAACACGAGGAGCTCCATGCATCTGAGACCAAGTGTCTCTGATGGGCAGATAGTCAGTCAGCTATCGCTGCCAGACAGAGAAGATAAAGGCGAGATTCAAAAGCCAATGGAGAGCAAAATTGGTTTGTCCATTGCTTTAATTCTTGTTTTCACCACCGCCGTCTTCATCCTTGAGCTGGCTTGAGGCTGACTCACATTTCCACATCAAACCACTCGATCCATCGACGAAACAATCCCCACAGCTCGACCGGCGCTCGAAGCAGATGATTGAGTGTCACATGTCTTTGAACAGAGCTGGGTTGGGCTCTTCACGAAGTCTCCACCATTGACGGCTGTGGAGTTGCGGAGCACGGCCGTTCGCGGTCCTCTGTCTCTACAACCGCCATCCTCGAAACCTCCAGGGACTTGGCATCCACCAGATCGCTGAGAGACCCGAGCGAGGCCGTTTGTACGCGTAAATCGCTGTCATTTTTCGACACCGTGAGCAGCTTTCGATGACATGGAGAGATCTTGAGGCCTTGCAAGGGACTCGCGTCAGGCGTGGAGGCAGCCTTCGGAGTGACAGCTGGAAGCGCCACACCGTCGAGGCTGACGCTCGGCATCGTCACGTCAATCGACGCCACCGTCGAGCGGGGAGAGGCGGAAAACAGCAGCGCCTCGGCCGCTGCTGCCTCTGCGTCGGTCGCTTTGACGATCGTCGAGAGGGAAGCATTACTTGTAGAGAAAGGGGCAGCCATCGCCGCGGTAGTGACAACACCAGTTGCTGCTGCTGCTGCCGCCGCCGCTACTGCGTGGAGCAGCCCAGCCTGAACCTCTGGCTCCACATCCTCAGAGGCTGCAACTGCATTAGTCTTCGAACCAGCGTCGCTGCTGTTCTTCCGACCACCAGGCGATCCGCTACGGCTCAGCACGCTCTTCTTCACACGCTCGAGCTTGCCGTTGGCGTCCGGGTCGTCGATCACAGCTCGCTTTTTGGCCTCGACATGGGCGATCTGCGCCGCATACTTGGCCTTTTCTTGGATCGAAGTGGCGTTGGCCTCGGCCTGATGCAGCATCTCGATCGTGCGCGTGAG
The DNA here is from genome assembly GCA_023336445.1 of Pythium dissimile. Taxonomy (NCBI): domain Eukaryota; phylum Oomycota; class Peronosporomycetes; order Pythiales; family Pythiaceae; genus Pythium; species Pythium dissimile. Next base: position 3,370 of record JAADWZ010000621.1, read on the forward strand.
CGATCGGATCTGGCGGTGCGGCCAGCGCTTGATGCCGCAGCGCCGGCAGATTTTCTTGAGGAAGGTCGTGCAAATACCGAACGCCTTGGCCACTTCCACGATCGGCTTGTTGAAATGCTCACGCAGCTCGTTGATGTTAAGCTCGTGCGTGAGTGAGTTCAGCTGCATGTTGCGTCGCACCAGACCACGCGCTTGGTCGTCGTCAGTTTCATCGTCCTCGTCGTCTTCTTCGTTCTCGTCGTTGGCGGCGGGATCCACCTGTTGTGCCGCCGCCAGCAGCAGCGCACCGGTCGCCAGCGCCGCCTTCGTGCGCTGCTTCTTTGCGACACGCGACCCGTTCAATGAGCCACCCGCTCGCTTCTTCATGGTCGGCGTTGAGGGCTCAGACGGATGCTGCATCATGTGCAGCAGCGAGAGTCCAGCCTCGAACTCTTTGGTCACGGGGGCTTCGTCCATCGCTCCAGACACGGTAGACGTGCCGAGCATGCGTGGCAGATCCGTTCCGATCTATAGATGAGGGCGTGGGGGAGTTGCTCGAAGCGCGGAGGAGGAGAGCGCGTGGCGAGCTTCTGGAGCTCGAGCGGGGCTGCTGAGCTGCTGGGGGCTTTGAGCTGTTGATGCCCGACCCGCAATTCCATCACATCCGCACACAAAAAAAAGAACGGAACAGGTGGAATGCATCATTGAGTTTAAAACTTGCATGCAACAGATAGAGATTGTTGTACTTGATTTAAGTAAGAGAAGGTGGCGTACGATGTTGCAAACATGCAAGATCTTGTAGCTGTTCAATACAAAAGGGGTCGGAAAGGTCGTGAGGGGGCGGATTTGATTGCCATCACAGTCGGCTCCAGAACGAAACCCTTTCGCGATCAAGTTTCAGAGGTTCAAGTTCCCTTTGTATTCCACGCTACCACCACGGAACTGGGCTCAGGAGGGGTCGGGTCCGCACAGGTCATAGACAGACCAACCAATTATCAAAGGTTCATGTGCCTCTATTCGCGCCAAAAGGCAAGAGCGTTTGCGACATGTGTTTTCGATAAGAACATCACTTTCTGCTCTTGAGTCCGTTCCTATCAAATTCAAGTTCGTATCGTTTCAAAGTCGAAGAGCTCCGAGCGTCAACATGATGGGAGCCGTCGTCCACGACGCTGAAGAACTCCTCGCGCAGAGCCGCCACGAGGCCGGTAGGCGACCTGCACCCTCCACTACTGCCTCGCCAAGTGAAAGAGCTTTCTGAACATGGCCTGTTTTTGTTGTCTCCTTGCCTACAGCCCAGGCCAAGACCGCAGTCGCCCGCGCGCTCGCGGATCTGCAGCTCGCACAGAACGATCTGCTCACGTCCAAGCTCGACGGGGCGATCGCAGCGCAGCGGCGCGTCGAAGAGGAAGCGATTCTGTTTACCAAAGAAGTGAACACGCTCTACCACCGCGCGACGAAGTGGAACGCCGAGCAGAAACGGTTCCGCTTGGCGCTGGAAGGGCTCGACGGCTTTGAGCTGTGGGCCACCGGCATGGAGAGCGAGCTGCGCGGCGTGGCCGGCAACCTCGAGTATGTATGCGCTGTGCTCGAGCGCGAGAGTACCGATCGAGCAAGTGCAAACGGAGCGAGCCATTGAGAGAGAGAAAGAATATGAACTATTAGATGCAGGAGAATGCAAGCGCCTGTTCGACTGGCTTCTTAGTAGTAGGTGTTCTCCTCGAGCCAGCCAGGGTAGCGCAGCATGCGGCCGGTCTCCTTGTTGATTACCGAGCGCGAGGTGAGCCGCATCATGTACTTGCGCATTTCGTCGAAGACCACTATGAAGATGGAGAACGGCAGCGCCGGGAACCAGTGGACCAGCCGCATGTCCTGCGTCACAAAGATCGTGTGCACAAAGCCCGCGTGCGCGACCGCTGCGCAGAGCATGAACTCGAACATGAGCCCAAAGTTAAGCACGCTGTTGTACATGCCCTGCGTGAGAAGCGACAGGTAGCGGGTCTTGCAGATCAGCACGTTGGCCCATTGCACCTGCACCACGCCCACAAAGTAGGCGGTCTGCGCCACGGCGAGTGCGTTGAACTGCATCATGCGCGAGGCGATGTTGACGTACACGCCGCCGCTGTCGCGGTACGCGAAGCCGCCGTGGTAATCCAGCAGGCATGCCTCGCCGGTGCACATGTCCTTGCCCGTGCTGGTCTTGATCTTTTCAAAGATCGTCGCCGACGTGTACGACTTGCTCTTGTCCAGCGTGAACGACGTGGCCATCAGTTTGCCCGTGGCGTCCACGTGGGTCACCGTGGTGCCGTCGTAGGCGTCAGCCGAGCGGCCCAGCACGGGCGGGTCGTCCTTGCCGTGGGCCGTCTCGTCAGTGACGGCCCACACGCCGAACGGCTGGTTCGCGAACATGATCTTTTCCGAGATCTTGGTGCCAAAGCCCGGCTCGCCGTCGTTGGTGTTGGCGTACTTGAACCACTCCTTGTCGAAGAACGACGAGCGGCGCGCATCAATCGGATAGTACGGGTAGTACTGGTTGTTCCACGCGGCCTCCATGGCCTGGAACGACACCACGAAGGTCTCAGCCGTGTACCCTTTGTACGTGTCCGGGTCGAAGCGGTCAAAGCCCGCGGGCTTCTTGTCCGTCGGCTTGACATTCGGGAATGGGAACTGGCAGTCCACGATCTTGCCGTCGCGGCCGGCGCGGTCGTAGAAGATGAACGCGTCGAAGATGTTGCCACCGGCGGGGACGGTCGGATCGTACGCGGCCTGGCACTCGGACACCCCGTCCAGCGAGCGCACCTTGCCCAGCGGCACCTGCTTGCCGCTCGCGTCCTTGTAGAAACCGCCGGCCGTGCAGTATCGCCCGCCTTCGGTCTTGCACCACAGCACCTGCTTGCCGAACTGGTCCAAAAAGCCCAATTCGGGCAGGATCTGCGGCGTGTACCCAAAGTCGTTCAGCACGACCAGGTAGACAAACATGCCGGCGGCGGCCTGGATGATGCCAATGCCCGCGTAGGCGAAGCAGACCAGCTTCCGTGTCACAAGGTGGTCCACCTCGGCGTTGCGAGGCGAGCGCAGCATGATGTCGTTCTCGGCGCGCTCGTAGGCCATCGAAATGGCCGGGATCATGTCCGTGCCCAGGCAGATCATGAGCATAAGCACCGTGGTCAACGGCAGTGGCAGCCGCAGGGTCGCGTACAGTAAAAATGGCACGAGCTCGGCGATGTTAACGGCGAGCGCGTAGCAGATGGACTTTTTCAGATTGTCAAAGATAATGCGCCCTTCTTCCACGCCCGTGACGATCGACGCGAAGTTGTCGTTGAGCAGGATCATATCGGCGGCCTCTTTGGACACGGCCGAGCCCATGATGCCCATGGCGATGCCGATGTCGGCCTTCTTGAGCGCCGGCGAGTCGTTCACGCCGTCGCCCGTGACCGCCACGATCTCCTTGCGGCGTTGGCAGTTTTCCACGATGATCAGCTTCTGCTGCGGTGACGTTCGCGCGAATACGACCTGGTTGTGGTCCAAGATGCGGTCCCACTCTTCCTGCGGCGTGTCCAGGCTGATGGTCCAGCCGGGCACGACGATCGCCGGCGCCATGGACGGGTCCTGCCATCCAAAGTCGCCGGGCGCGACGCCGCGCTTGGTGTTGTCCTCCTCGATGTCCTCGCACGTGGGGCCCCAGAGGATGCCTACCTTGTGGGCGATCGCCTTGGCCGTGATCGGGTGATCGCCCGTGACCATGATCACACGAATGCCGGCGGTCTTGCACTTGGCCACGGCCGACGGCACCTCGGGCCGCGGCGGGTCGATCAGCGCCATGAGCCCGATGAAGCACAGCGGCTCTTCGATCTTCGGGTCGGGCTTGGGCACCATGTCGTAGTCCACGTCTTTCTCGCCCAGCGGGAAGTTCGGGTTGTCCGTGTTGAACTCGTAGTGGGCGCCATAGATCGTGGGATCCAACACTTTCTGCGCAAAGCCCAGCACGCGCATGCCCTTCTTGGACAGTTCCAGCTGGCAGGTCTCGATCTCGGCGAGCCGCGCGGGCGTGAGCTCTTGCTCGACGCCGTCCAGCAGCACTTTGCCGCAGCGTCCCAGGATCCGCTCGGGTGCGCCTTTCATGACCATGAGCAGCGGCTTGCTGTCGTCGTTGTCCTGCCTGTGCAGCGACAATTGGTATTTGTTCTTGGAGTTGAACGGCACCTCTTTGATCTTTAGGTTGGCCTCGCGGTACTCGATGATGTCGCGCTTGTCGTGGCAGAACTTGATCATCGCCGACTCGGACGCGTCGCCGATCGTGTCCCAGTTGACCATGCCCAGCGGCTCGCCGTTGCTGGCCGTGGTGACCACTTTGAACGGCTTGGCCGCGCCGCGTGCGACGCCGCCTTCGGCGGTGAGCACCTTTTCGAACTTGGAGTCTTCGTCAAACACGGCGTTGTTGCAGAGCGTGGCGCACCGCTGGAGCGCCTGGTACGACGCGTTCTGCTGGTCGTACGAGGCCGTGGGCGTGATCGAGCACTCGGCGTCGAAGATCGTGTTGTTGTACACGACGTTCGCGACCGTCATGATGTTTTGCGTGAGCGTGCCGGTCTTGTCCGAGCAGATGCAGCTCGTGGAGCCGAGTGTCTCAACGCCTTCGAGGTTCTTGACCAGCACGCTGCGCTTGGCCATGCGGTTGGCCGCGAGGCTGAGGCACACGGTCACGGTGGCGAGCAACCCCTCGGGCACGTTGGCCACGATGATGCCGATCATGAACACCACGTTGGTCACGATGTCGGTCTTGATCACAAAGCCAATCCCGAAGAAGATGAGCCCGATCGCCACGGCCACGACCGCGATGATGTGCACAAAGTGGTTGATCTCGCGCGCGATGGGCGTCATCTCGACCGTGGTCGAGGTCGCCAGTCGCGCAATGCGGCCCATCACGGTCTTGTCGCCGACGCGGACGACGATGCCCTTGCCGCTACCCTGCGGGATGAACGTGCCGAAAAAGCACAGGTTCTTGGTCTCGAGCGGGTTGTCGTCCGTGCAGTCGGGGATCCGCTTGAGCGGCTCCGGCTCGCCCGTGAGGCACGAGTTGTCCACCGTGAGGTCGTCCGAGCACTCGATCACGCGGATGTCGGCGGGCACCTTGTCGCCACCCTTCAGTACGACCACGTCGCCGCGCACGAGCTGCGTGGCGTCCACTTTCTGCGACTTGCCCTCACGGATCACCGTGCTCAGCGTCGGCATCATGTTCTTGAATGATTCCATCAGATTGGACGACTTGCGGTTCTGCATGTAAGAGAACGTGCCCGTGATGATGACCACGAGGAACAGCACGATGCCCAGGTACAGGTTGTTGGGGTCGCCTTGGATGAGGTACAAGATGATGCACAGCGCGCCGCCCAGCCAGAGCAGCAGGCTGAACAGCCCCGTGAGCTCGCGAATGTACTTGACGATCTCGGGCGTCTGCTTGGGTGGTGATAAGCGGTTGAGCCCTTCCGTCTCCAGACGGCGCCCCACTTCGTCGCATGCCATGCCCTAGATATACACATACATCAAGGATCATTACAGAGCTGTTTCTAGGTTCGACTAAAATCCAGTTAAGACGTACGTTGGCGACGTCCGTGCCGATGTCGGCCGCGAGCTCGGCGACGCTCATCTTGTGCTCCTCCATCACGAGCTCTCGCTTGGCGTCGTCATCGGGGGCTTTGCCTGCCTTGCCGCCTTTGCCGCCATGTTTCTTGTTGCGGCGCCGCGCGGCCTGGCGGTGGCGCAGCTCCGTCGTGACGGCGACGATCTCGGCCGACGAGATCCGCGGCACGTCCGCTGTCGTCATCGCTGCTTTGCTTCGATCCTCTCTCGTACTAACTGGGGGCTGGTCTGCGCTTTCTAGGTCCTCACGCTCAGGGAGCTGATAGCAAGAATGAAACCTTTCCTTGGCCACTGCCCAAGCGACGGCCTGGCGGGTCTGGCGGGTCAAACGACGGCCTGTGTACTTGGGAAGTGGAGACGAGCGTTGGTTACACCCTGCACTTGGCCGTATGACACACCCACAGAAAGAGAGAGACTCAAACAGGCGTCACGATGTAACGCATGCCCTTTTGGATTCGTGATGTAGCTGCCTGGTGGTACGGTGTGAAACGACGTGCGACGGTTCAGCCAAGAGCCAAGGGCGAAACCTCTTCTGGAAACCCTGAGAAGAGCAACTCAACGCAAAATAGACCCACATGCAAGAAGGGACCAATGCATCACTGGTGGTCGAAATAGAGGCAAACGGATGAGGTAGCCTCACACACTGGTAGTCTAGTACACAGTGATCTGCGAGGACGAGACTGCACTTGGCGCCGTCTCATACCTGAAAATGTACCCATATCCCGAATTGCACCGTCAGAACGAGGGACCTACTTTAAGCTCCGATTTTAATTCAGATTATTGGCACTATATCGAGGGTGCTTTTTTATTGTTTTATCCAATCAGCACTGTTCTTATGCGTGTCATCAGAACAAGAGCCACGCACAACCAAAACGTTGCAGCCATGAGCCACGCGAGCGTCGCGGCGTCCGTGCGCGGCTCGAGGGAGATGTTCGACGAGGTGCTGCGCGTCCAGAGCCAGCTGGAGGCAGATTTCGGATCCCACGACGACCGCCAACGCCGCTTCAAGCGCCAGTTTGCGCGGGAGACGCGCCGCCACCTCAGCGCCATCTCGGGCTTGGCGTGCGTCGCCGACGCCGCACCGTCGTCCAACTTGCAGCTATACGCACGCACCAGCAAAGCATATACCCGCGCGAAGGAGATCGACCAGCCGATGGACTCGGCACGTCGTAAATCGAGGGTCTTGCGACAGCTGCAGCAGCTCACAGGCCCGAGCGCTGAAAAGCTCCACAACAAGCCCAAATGCTCCCATCACAATAAACCCAAATGCTCCCACCTGCCACCTGCGGCCACCACTGGCGTCGTGTGCGACACGTGCGGATCGTTTAAGCGGGCAGAGCTCATAGCGCCGCTGCTCGAGCATTGGGACGAGTTCATATACGAAGATACGGGGAAACGGTACTATTACCACCACCAAACCAAACAAGTGCTCTGGTCGCCGCCTCCCGGTACGAGCCCGTTCGCGGTGCTTGTGTTCGAGCACACCAACTCGGTCTCAAGCGTGTGCCACTGCATCCCATCCCATTAATAGCGACTGCGCTGCCTGGCGAAATCGCACGAGTACGCAAATGGCCATCGCCAGAGACAACACCGGCAAATCCACGGCGCCTTTAAGATCTAGGTCCACGCTGTGGTCAAACTCAGCACCAGCTCGCAAGTAGCTGTGACTTAGTCGTCTTGCCGCTTGAAGTGCACATGCATCTTTCCATCCAGAAAGTTCTTAAACTGGCGGCGCTCGTCGCACGTGAACCACATGCTCATCACGTAGCGCGTGCCGGTCTCCACTTTGCGCACTTGGTGCAAGTTCTCTTTGCCCGACGTGAACAACATGAGGCGCCCGCGCGCTGGCTCGACCACTTGCTCGCGCGTCTTGTCGATGAACGCAAACAGCCCGCCGGTGAATTCTTCACCGTAGTCCGACAAGTACAACAGGCCAGAGTAGTCGTAGTGTGGTGTGTTGTCCTTGTCCACGTGCGCGTGCCTATCAAAATCCATGACGGTATGTCAGGCTGGCTCTGGCTTTCGCCTCCAAATATATTGCAAAACTCAGTCTCACCAGTATTCATCGTGCATGTCCGCTGGATTCCAGGTCGTGTTGCCCACGATCCGCGTGATGAACGTCGGCGCCGTGAAGTACAAATGCGCCAACTGGAATTCGTGGATCAGCGCCAAGCGGATCTTCTCGATCGTGTCCCTGTACAGAGCAAACTGTTCGCCGGTGAACCGTGGAGTCGGCGGCGCATTCTTGGTCGGCTGGTAGATGTTTACGAGCCCGTCGCCGTCTTTGACGAATCCTGTGTTGGTATCCATGATGGTCGGCCCGCCGAGCCGCGAGCGGTTCGCCATGCCGATCTCTGCGATCTCGCGCAGCGCGACCACCTCCTCGGGCGTCACAAAGTTGTCCCGCAACGCGCGACCGCACTGCTTGCCATACTTGTGGCACCCGGGAATGAAACCACGGGCTTTCTGTACGTGTGAGCACGTACAACCCAACGAGATATGAGTGATTCGTTCAGACGTGAGCACTCCAATCTCCGCACCTTTCGCATGTGGCAGGGCACGTCAACTCGCCAGTGATCCACAGACATCTCGCGTGCAATGTGTAGATCCGATGCATTCGCTGTTGCGTGAGCGGGGCGCTGTGGCGCGAGCAGCAAGTGGTTGACGCCAACAGCCAGCAGCGCCATGACGATCGACAGCAGTACGCCGCGCACGGCGATCGACTGCAGCAGCGATGTCGAGCGCGGCGCCTTGGCGGCCGCCGCCATCGCCTTCTTCGCGTTCGCCTTTGCTGCAGTAGCGGCCGCAGCTTTGTCCTCCTTCGCAGGGCGCGCGCGCTTGGTCACCGCCATCTCGCTCTCTCCTTCCTTTTGCTTCGATCTTGGTGGCGTGTCAATAAATGCAAATACACTGATATAAGGATATATTTTTCCAGCCAATGGAAGGAAACGAATTGATTGGATTGGTTGAAACTACAGTATTAGGTGTTTGGCCTTGTCATCAAGAACCCAGTGCAATCAAGCGCAAGTACTTCGTGATAATTGGGGAGATGTCGCTGCTGCTACCAGACTACTCGAGCTCGTCAGAGGACGAAACCGCGCCGACAGTCGTGAAGTCGACCGCCCCGCTATCTGCGCCAGCACCACCGCCGTCGAATGAGCCATCAGCGACGGCTGCAACCGCTCTTAAGCCTGCAAAATCGGCGAAAACCCCAAAATCCGCGACCAAGAAAAAGAAGAAAAAGACCAAAACCACGCTCTATCTGCCGCCCGAGATCCAGAAGTTACTCGAGATCGGAACGCTTGCAGACAGCGATGCTGAGGAGGAAGAGGACAGTCTGCTGGCCAAGCAGAAGCGCGCTGTTGCGAAGAGGCCGCGCGCACCGGCCACTGATGCCCAGCCGGAGGCGACCGCGACGCTCTCGTTTCTCCCCGCACCGAAGCACCAGCTCGAGGAGTCGAAGCGAGTAGCTGCGCGAGTGGAGAGCGTAGTAGAAGAGACAGCAAGAACTGGTGCTGGTGGCGACAGGTCTGCTATACCAGCATCAGCTGTGGAGGAGATGCCAGCAGGTCAGGCGGTGATCGATGCCGCGGCATATCAGCAGTACTACCAACAGCAGCAGTACGATCCGCATCAATACTCGCAAGCCTACCAGCAGTACCACCAAGACCACGTGGCTCAGGAGGAGGAGCCAGAGCAGGTGCCGTCGAGCAAACGCGCGCGCCACCGCGATCGCGAGCTCGAGCGGATGCTGCAAATGGGCCAATTCGACGCGGTCGCCAACAAGATTGTCGAGGTGTCGGCGCCGGTGCCCGACGCGTGGCAGGCTCCGCCGTCCGACGAGCTCAAGAAAGGCAGCGCCAGCGATGTGAAGGTTAAGGCGAGTTTCTGGAACTCGTCAGCGGGCACAGCCGTGGCGTCGGTCAAGCCGAGTCGGATGCAACGGCAGAAGCACCAACTCAACCAGCTTGCGTTCGACGCCAAGGCGCGCGAGTTTGAGCTGCTGGACCGGAAAGGCGCCGCGATCAAGACCAAAAGTGAGACCCACGCCAAGTACGGGTGGTAGCACCGAGGTAATTAATGTTTCTCTTTTCTTCGTAATCAACAAGACTGCGAGTTGAATAGACCATCTCTCCTAGTGGGAATTGTAGGCAATACTCATACAGCCCAAACGTGCACTATCTGCTTATCTCCTGTAGGACCCACCGACAAACACTGGTGGAACGGCGTCCTCGGACGCGAGCAGCAGCTGGTTGTATCGATCCACGCACTCGGTGGCGGCAAGTCCACCGAATTTGACCTGCCCAACGCCAGTTCCAACCGCAAGTGCAGCGAGAAACGCTCCCTCTGAGCCCGATTGGCCCACGGAAGCTTCAAGCACTACGGCGAGTCCGTACCTGCGTGCCTCTGTGATGGACTGAAGCATTCGAGTCATCGAAGCAAAATGGTCGAGCTGGAGCAGCACTGTGTTGGCGGCACGCTGTTCCTGGATAGCTTCCAAGCCATGGAAATCCACCAGATCTCGAGCCACAATCTGGAGACGGCAGCTTGGATCTCCGCCTAACACCAACCGGCGTTGGATGCTTGGGTTTGCGCCATTGGGGGCGTCATTCGCGTCGTGCTCGCTGCTCATAAGCGCCGTGAACGCCTTGATGTCGCCACGATCGAAGGGGTCGACGACTGCAGTAATGTCCAACTCGTTCACGCAACTCTGGATGATCTCCAACATCTCGTCGCTGCTCTTGAGCACGCCCGAGGAGCCAGCGACCCACTCGTCCGTGTTGTACGAGAAGACAGTGCGAGCCCCTTCGGGTGGAGCGTTGTCGTCTCCATCAAACCCAGATGGTGGAGGCGGCGGTGCTGGTGTCACAAACTCGGAGGCAGCGAAATCGATGCCAAACTCGAGTCGCAGCGGTGAAACGCTCGCACTATCGAGTAGCAAACTGGCGGGTCCGCCGCCGCTTTCGATGCGCAGCCGCATGTCTTCAAGAGCCGCTCGAAGGATCTGGAAGGTCTCGGCGACGGTCTGAAGTTGTGGCGCAAATCCACCGAACGCGCCAACGTTGCTGAATCCGACGCCGCGTTCTTCAAGCTGATTACGCACTGATCGACTAAACTCGGCGCCGATTTGGAACGCATCGGCAAAGCTGGTGGCGCTAACTGGCGCGACGAAGATCTCCTGGACAAATAGTTTGTTCGACGCGAGCTTGCCGGCATTAACCACACTGAAGAGCGGCATAGGGATGCACACGTTCTCAAGCGGCAGCTCGTGGAGCGACGCAATGTACTCATGTAGCGGCAGCTCCGCGTACTTGGCACCAGCTTTGCAGACAGCGACCGACGCAGCGAGACATAGATTGCGCCCCACATCCTTCTCGATTTGAAGCAGAGCAGCGTCGATGCCTTTCTGGTCGGTCGGCTCCTTGTTCACCAGCGTTTCAACTAGCACATACTGCGCCTGCTGCACGCGTCGCTTGAACCCTCTGCCACCAAAGCGCTGCTTATCCAATGGGATTGTCGGCGCAAATTCGTCAAACGACTCGGGTCGGTCGGGTCGTCCAGGGACCGCGCTGGAGCATTGAGCTTCAAATACGCCTTTGCCCGTGTGAACCTTTACCAGCACTCCAGGCATGCCCGCACCGTCCATGATTTCCTTACATTCTACGTGGAAGATGCCACGCTTGGCTGTGGCCTTACCGTAGAGTAGAGAAGAGAGAACAAGGAACGGATCCTCTGGGCGGTCGGCCACGATCTGGTTGATCACTTCGTTCAGAGACTCCTCCAGCGCGTGCTCCTGCACGTACGATTCGACCAAGTCCCGCTCCCTGGTTTCCGAGGCTTCGTTGTCGTCGACCTCGTCGTCGTTTACCTGCGGATCCAGGGCCGCGGGCTTCATGCGGCCGCCTATAAGATATGAAGAGCTGCTAGCTTCGGAGGATACGACCTTTGAGAGCAATTGATAGAAATCTGAGGCCGCTCTGAGAAATATGTAGCCTCAACGAGACACTCTGTTTGAGAGGCAACCGTTAAAGCCGCTGTGAGCACAACGTCATCTCAGCGCACCAGAATCCAACCATTGTTGCATATTGTGATCTCACAGTTTGAAGCGTCGAAACTAAGTGTCAATTCGGAGGATTGTGGATACGAGCGTCACGCTAGTGTTGAATCGAAGCCCCAACAACAAACCACGGCGACACAGACCACCGCGACCAACACCACTAATAGGTCGCGACTGTTTGCTGTCGCTCGTACATCCTATTCGCGAGCCAGAGCAGTCCACGCTCCGGAACCAGAAGGCATCGCGCCGCGTGGTGCAAGATGTCAAGTGGTGGCGCTTGTGCTGTCGAGGAGGATCCCTTCTAGGCAGGTAGCGCACACAGCCACAGGACGCTCTGGGTCTTGGAGCAGCGCCGCCTTGCTAGCTACTATGGTTGAGTGAGGCGGTGTTTGGTTATATCCTTCATGAGTTGAAGTGGAAAAGCAAAGTGGTGACGGCACGCAAGATGAAGAGGGGAAACCGGAATGATGGTCACTTCAACTTGCTGACAGACTCCGGTGTTTCACATGTTAGCGGACAGATTGGGAATCAATATTCCGGACCCACGAAACTAGGCTAGTTAGTTCGCGGTGAGCTTGGCCGCCTTGTGCTCATAGAACTCTTTCACCCATTTGTGCATGTGCTGCGTCTCAATCTCGCGCGCCTGGACGAGCGACGGCGGGTCCATCGGGTGGCTGAAGAACAGATCCACGTGGTGGGCGCCCCCTTCGATGGAGACAGCGACCACCGACTCGGACTGGGATTCGAGAACGCCCGTGCCCGACCACGGATCAAAGTTGCCGTTGCTGAACACGATGTTGCTCGATGCGCGGATGGCCTTGAGCCCGCCGTACTGGGTCTCGGCCCAGGTGGGGCGCACGTGAACGCCCCACCTCGCAAAGCAGCGCTCGTCGTGGCTCGTCATGTTGACCGGGTCGGGGGTGAAAACGTCGTGCACGCCGTCGCTGCTTATCGGCATGTACAGCTCCGAGCACTCGAGGTACTTCCAGAGGTTACCCACCTCGGCGGGCGTCGCCTTATCGTCCGACTGCGCTGGGAAGTAGCAGCTCAGCTCGCCCGACGCGTTGTAGAACACGCCCGCGGCATCGCGCAGCGCCTCGACCAACGCCTTGTCATCTTTTCCAAATTCCATCTTGGGCGCCAAGTGTTCACACGCGGCACGCACTGGGTACGCTGGGAGTCCCTTCCCGCCCTCAGTAATGTACGACGATGGGTATGGGTAGTTACCCATGGCCAGCGAGCCGAAGACGCCGACCGTTGCATCCAACATGTTCAGCGCGTCCTCCGGCGTCTTGAGAAGCTCTGGGTCGCACAGGTTGAGCGCTTCACCAAGCGTCTTGCGGCCCTCAGCCGTTTCACTGAAACGTGTGATCGCGGCAGTAGCCTGGCGGATGTTGGTGATGCAGTTCGGACTCGAGCCAGCCTCAGGAGACATATCATACGTAGTAATACGTAAGTACGCCCCCGCGTCCACTGGGTGGTCTGGGTCGTTCTCGAAGTGGAGCACGGGCGCCGATGCTGCGATCACACCGTCCATCAGGTGCGGGTACTTGAGACGGAACCACGTGCCAAGCATGCCACCGTACGAGCCACCAAAGCCGATCACTGGCACATCGACCTCCCACTCGTCCTTGAGTGTCTGGATGAGC
>JAADWZ010000622.1:0-16657 GCA_023336445.1 Pythium dissimile
AAGTTTTGCTTTCTCGAGCGTTCTTTCCATTTTCAGCCAGCCATTCGATATTTTTATGCGCCACGGAACAAGACGCGAACGCGCCATTTTCTTCTACAGATGAGAATTCAGCGATTTGATTGGCTGGCGACGTTGACATGGGTACATGTACGATGCTAAAGCAGTAGATTGGACCACAACTTGTTGAGCTGGTCGGAGCATGTGCTGACCATATCTCGACAAGGTGCGGCCCACACCAATGGGCAACTTCAGAGTCGCTGCTAGTGGATGCAGACGAGTCAAGAGAGGGAAGCGGAAGAAGTGCGTTACTGGTAATACATGTGGAATAAGATGCGGAGAACAGCAGGCCCGCCATGGTGACTAACAGCACGCAAGAGCATTCCATCCATTAGTCGTGGAGCAAGAGCAGAGCGAATGGAGAGCCACAGAGTGACAGTTGATCAAGTGGAAGGCCTCGTGCGCAGTAAAGAGTCACCAGTATATGTGTGTGATCGAAGCGAGCGCACCAATCCGGCCGTCATTGGATTTTTGGCGCCATGGAAAAAAAAAAAGGTGAATCTCCCGGTCATCAACATGTGAGGGCACTCTAGATCCCGTGTAGTGGCATCCGCGTGCTAGTGACTGCGTACCTTATTCTCAAAAATCGAACTTAGGATGTTGTTCTTTCGAGAAATAATAGTGACATGGCGACGCTTTGGGGCCTTCCCTGGAAGATACACCATGGGCAACGTCACCAGAAAGGGAAACTAAGTGTCCGTGCGCACCGTGTCCACGCGTCCTGTAGCACCATGGGCGCCGGCCAAGGCACGACGCTGCGCCTTATCGATGAAGAGATCGAGCTGCTGCGCGAGACGCGCGACTTCGCGCGCTGTACGTGTCCGTCGTCGCTTCGTAATCGTGGATTTAGCACGCTAAGTTTCCCGTTCATGGTCGATGGGACTGCATAGGGACGCTGGGCGACGTCATGCAGCTACACAAGCGCTTCCAAAAGTCGCACGGGATGGCGATCACAGAGAGCCAATTCGATAACTTGCTGCTGCTCAAGGCCTCGGGCATTGTCGGCAGCAGAGAGATCTTCGCGGTGCTCGACACGAACCGCGACGGCCGCATCGACGGCCTCGAGTTTGTCGCGGCACTGGCTTGCGTGTGTCGCGCTAGCTTTGAAGAGAAAGCTAGATGTACGTTCCAAGCGCGTGGGTCGAAGTCGTGGACCCTGGTGGTGACATGAAGACCGAACTGATCTGTGTATGTACGTAGATGCGTTCGAACTGTTCGACTTTAATCTCAACGGCTCGCTGTCGCTGACGGAGCTCGCGCTATTGATGAAGTCAGTTTGTGTGGGGATGTCGCTACTCACGGGCCATGTGATTAGCGCCACGCCGGGAGCGGCAGCATCGGGTTCGGCGACATCAGTCGCCAAGTTCTTGCAGCTCGCTCAGCACGCCTTCGACCGCTTCGACCGCGACGGTGGCGCATCGCTCCAGTATGAAGAGTTTATTGAGTGGGCGCGTAGCAACCGCGAGTTCATGCTTCAAGTGGAGCAGTTTCGCGTCATCTCAGACAAGGCAGTAGGCTTTGAAGAAACGCTCTCGCTTCCAAATGGTAGCGACAATGACTCGGATCTGGAGGACGAAATGTTGGTGTTGGCGTCGGCGTCGACCAACACGACATTCCAGAAGCAAAGCACACTTGACCTGAGCGACGAGATACGACGCTGCAAACCTTCAACAGCGCCATGGATTGTTGAACCAACATCGATTGACGAAGCACCCGAGGATCGCTTCAAGTACGACTTTCCACCTCCTATCAACGTCGGACTTGAGTGGATCTATGGGTATTCAGGCTCCGCAGTACGAAACGCGGTCCGGTTTCTGACAAATGGCGATGTTGTGTATGTGGTATCAAAGTACGCAATCGTGTACACGTCTGAGCGCCATGAGCAACGCCACTACTTCGGCCACAAGTATCCAATCACATGCATCGATGTGAATGCTACGGGGACAATCGTCGCGACGGGTGATGCGGTGCCTCACCACAATCAACACTCAGAAATTCACGTGTGGAATGGATTGACACTTGAGTGTCTGTCGGTCTTGTCCAGCTTCCACGTCGACAGCATCGCAAGCGTCGCCTTTCCAGCTCCGCCTGGCATTCAGACAGCAACCCCGCATACGACTGGAGGGGTCACGGGCAGGAATGCGAACTTGGCTGGTGCTGTAGCATCAGCAAAAAAGCAACACCACGCCGCTGAAACACTACTTATCTCAATCGGTACCGACGCAAATGCAAGCATGGCGCTTTGGGACTGGCAACATGCACATTTGCTTGCCAGTGGGAGAGCAATAAACAAGCGCAAACGCGTGCTGTGCGTTGCTATGAGTGAAGATGGCCATGAAGTTCTCGTGGGCGGAGAGCATTTCCTTGTGTTTCACCACGTCGACGGTCGGTTCTTCAAGATGAAGAAGCCCAAGGGTCTCGAAACGAAGATGCAGACGATGCCTACATGTTTGAGTGCATCGTACTACGGTCCAAACACGGCAATTGTGGGCACTGCGAGAGGTGAATTGCTTCAGTTCAATCACATGCAACTCGCTCGCATTATCCAAGCTCACGACGTCGGCCAGAGTATCAACATATGCTCCGTTTCGTGTCGGTCGATGGTTTTATTCACTGCAGGTAAAGACGGTATGCTCAAGCAGTGGGATTCGACATTACGACCGATTGGAAATACAGTCGACCTGCATCGAAGCGCGATTGTCGAAGGTCTTAAAGAAGAAGATTTCCGAGTTCATTCCATGGCGTACGATTCGAATCGCCAGCGCTTCGCGGTTGGTACTAGACATGGACATCTCATTGAGGTTTTAGAGACAAATCAAACTACACGCGTCGTCGCGTCAAGTCACAAGGGTTCAGCGATTGATGCTCTTGCCACAAGTCGATTCGGAGTCTGCTTCGTGACGTGCAGCATTGTGGATCGCACAATTCACGTGTGGAACATGCGGCGGCGGACCAAGGAACGAGCTGTGAAGCTCACATTTCCGCCTCTCTCGTGCGCGTTCAGCGCGGTCGACGGTGAATACCTTGCTGTTGGCGGAAACGAAGGCTCCATCGCTCTCTTCCGCGCCAAATCAATGTCTCTTTTGAGCCAAATGAAGAACACACAATCAGCCATCAATTGCCTGCGATTTCATCCGTCGGAATCTACAATAATGCTGGCTGCGTGCTGCGTCAATGGAGCCATTTACTTCTACACTGTCGACGACACAGACAGTGTATATCGATTTCACCGATTTGCCTTGCTCAAGCCCGCGCCAGGGGAGCCATCATCGATTATTCATTCAATTGACTTCAGCACCGACGGCCAGTTTATGAAAAGTCAACATGGACAAGGCGACACGCAAGATACTGCATCGCTGAGGTTCTGGAAAGTCCGAAAAACTAGCCAGTCTGTCTCTCGAATCACAACCATGTCAACTGTCCGCAATGTGCAGTGGCAAACGTACTCCAGTACCGTCGGCTGGCATGTTAGAGCTTTGGAGGCAGACCATATCGCTTCACTAAGTTCGAATTTCTCGGCCTCTGTCGTTGCCACATTGGACAAGTTCGGGCAGCTGGCTTTTCGACATTTCCCGTGTGCCTCGGAAAGTGATAATCGCAAGCCTCTCGCTATCGTCGTTGCAAACGCTCATCTTCAGGGTGCAGGCGACGTCGGTTTCGCGCTTCATGACACGTTGCTTCTATCAACACACAAGGGTAGCGGAAGTGTCGTGTGCCAATGGGCCATTTCGAACGAGACACAAGATTCGCAACCACGAGCAACTACGACTCTCGATTCACCCGAGATGTGGGCATGCTTGTCGTCACACGGACTCGAGGATCTCTATTTCTTTGACGATTCCTACACCCCCAGATCCAACCAACCAGCGATCGATGCTTCAGTGCCTCCTTCGACAACAAACGAGACAACAACGAGTGCCCTCGCGAATGTTGATACCCGATCACGATCTGAAGCACCTGACTTGGACCTTTCTCTCACATTCGTTCACGGTCTAAATCACACTCGAAGCGGCGCGAACCAGGTTTTTGTCGCTATGAGCGGAACGACCGGGATGACTTCCTCTCTAGTGTTTGGCATTGGAACACTCGTGGTCGGTCTACTGGTGACGACGACACAGGTGATGCAGCAACGAATTCTAGTGTCGGGTCTGAAATACGACATTTCAAGCATCGTCAAGCAGTCGAATAGCATGCTCGCTATCAGTTCTCGTCGGGATAATCGGGTATTGCTTTGGCAGTGGGAACCAACAGCTCAACAGCTTGGTGTACTGCGAGGTCCGCCACGCTCTTCCCATGTTCTCACCGCGTTCGACTTGGGCGAATTTAACGACCAGCTTGGGCAGACTTCGAAGGACTTCGTGGCTGTCGTTTGGTACTCGCCTGCCGCCGCATCGCACGTGATTCGGTTCTACTACTGGCGTAAAACAAGGGATCAAGATCACACGAAAGAAGATGACGGGGACCACGCAATCGAAGCTGACATGACACGACTGCCTGTCCTCTTCGGGTTTTTCACGCCGCCTCTACAATCCTCGACAGTTCAGCAAAGCAACGTTGTGGGATTTGTCAGCGGCGGCGTCGACCATGTCACATTTTGGTGGTTGACGATATCTACGAGCCACATTGTGTGCCAGAGTGGTGTGTTTGGCCGGCACGCACATGTGGAAACCGCGATTTGTGGCGCGTATGCTGCCCCGTACGTTCTCACCGGAATGGACAGCGGTGCCATCATCGTGTGGGATAATGGCGTCGCGGCGTTTTCTCTTCCTACACTAGAAACGACTGCGAAAGACTGCGAAACTACTGGTGTGCAAGCAGTCGTCTCCATTGTAGCGGTTCCAAGCAAGCAGCAAGTTGTCGTCGCACTGCGAAGCGGGCATATTGTGCTGTTTTCGTCTTCGAAAGAATCCGACTTATCGAGATACCGAGCCAACTCTTTTCTCCAGCGCGTTCGTGTGGTGCACTTGTTCGATGGTGCGTGTGTTTGGAAGACAATCAAGCCGGCGGGAAAGCCCTTTTCAACCGTGGAAGACGAGAGTAATAAGACTGTCCAAGCGGCGCGTATATCTGCATGTTTCGTTCAAACGCTTACGGTGCTCGACGAGTTGCAGAACGGGTTTGCTGTCGTGTTAAACAGTGGCCAAATACTCCACGTGGATGGACAAGCTCTATCCACTGCAACTCCTAGTTTCATCGCAAGAGTTGTGGTGGATATTGGAGAACAAATTACAGCCATGGCTCTCCATCCGATTGAACCATGGGTTGCGCTTGGCAATTCGGATGGCCGGGTTCATGTGTACGCAATAGAAACGCATGCACTATTATACGAAACGCGCTCGTTTCAGTCACCTGTGAAGGCCCTCACATGGCAGCAGACTCCGAACGCCAGGATGGCGGTCTCGCTCACTCACGGCCACATCGCAATGCTCAACGCAGAAGATTTCACTGTTGAGGCTGATTTCAGCTGCGGCCCCAACGGAAACTCGAGTGACAGAGAGCCCAAGAAATGGTGCTGGGTCATGCGATTCTCGCCAAATCAAGGTGCAAGCACGTGGCTCGCGGCTGCCTGTCGCAACTATCACATCTACGTCTACAAGTGTACCAGCTCGGATCTGAATTCGCCAATGATTTGTGAGCTGGCGCATGACTTTTCAGGTCACACTGCTCCGATTTCGACGTTTGATTTCTCCGTCGATGGCAATTGGTTGCAGTCCGCTACTTCGGCTTTGGATTCTCAATTGATGCGGTGGAACTTGAGTGAAATGGGCCAAGATACAAGGGCACTGTCATCCAACGATCCCACGACTTGGGACTCGTGGACAGCAGCTGTCGGTGGTCCGGTCGCAGGACTTGCAGAGGTGCTAGGTCCAAGTGTGACCTCGGTTGATCGAATCAAGGGCGATGCATCTGGTAGCCGCGAAAGGTGGAATTCACGACTCCCAACTTTGTTAGCAGGTACAGAAACTGGCCGCGTCTTGCTTGGTTGGTTCCCGCTGCGCTACGGAGAGGGCAAGCTCGCCATGTTCAAAGAGTATGACGGCTACTTGGCTGTGACCTCGTCGGTCAACGACGTTCGGTTCTGCGCCAACAATGAGTATGCGGTAACGTTTGCCTCGAGTCAAGATGGCAGCCGTGGACAAGTGCTCGTGTGGAAAACTGACTACGAAGACGAGCTGCAGCAGCTTCAGCGTGTCCACTCCACAGACTCGAACCATTTATTGACGCCTAACATTCCAGTTGAGAAAGAAGAAGCGCCAGCGACAAAGATCTTGTTGGAAAAGGATGATCAGCGCTTTGCGGACCAGATCCGCAATGGTGGCGATGAATTCATGGCTGTCAAACCTTGGCTCGGAGCCATTCGAGAGCCATCAGTACTTCCTCCCGGGATGGCAACAGCGAGTGCGTCCCCGCCAGTTGCTGACCTTGCACTTGAATTCGTGTACGGCGTGAACCCAAATGCTACGAACACAAGAAACGACGTGTATTACGCCGACGATTCGTGGGAAATTGTATATTCGGCTGCTTCTTTCGGTGTGGTTTACAACACGAAGACGCGTACCCAGTTGCTGAATGCCACACATAGCGGTCAAATGATCTCGTGTGTTGCGGTCCATCCAGGCCGAGGAGATCTCGTGGTCACTGGTGAGATCGCTGGTGGGAAAAAAATTCCTCGACTTGTCGCGTGGGATGTAAATTCAGGGAGCACGATTACGCAGATTGAGTCGGTTCATACCCGCGGCGTGGCATTGCTGGCATTTGCACCATCCGGCGATCGCATCGCAACCGTTGGCATGGACGATGACCATGTGCTTGCTATCTACGCACTGAGCCAGAGTCAAGGACTTGCGAAATTCAAGCTACTAGCGCACATGAAGAGCTCCAAGCAACCCGTATACGCTCTAGCATTCCACCACGACAACGATACGGAGCTTATCACAGCAGGGCTGAACCACGTTTTGTTCTGGTCCACAAACTCGACTGCTAGTGGGTCAAACGATGGAAGTTTATCGCGTGGTCGTCAACGAGGATCCGCGTCGTCTTCATCTGGGAAAGGATCTCACAGCAGCGGAGCCGACGCGCCAGTAACGCTCAGTATGAAAAAAGGTCTATTTGGCACAGGAGGAGGTCGAGACGGTGGTGCGACTGCGAAGGTTCTCGCAGCTGCATATGTGCCACGTAGCCAACAGCAGGCCCAAATCGTGACAGCACAACACGATGGGTCTTTGTTCGTGTGGAAGGCGCGACAATGCATAGAAGTGAAGCCAAACGCTCACAAAGGAGCGATCTATGCGCTGGTCGTAGACCAAAAGAAGCCACACACTGTCTATTCCGGCGGCCAAGACGGGAAGATCAACTTGTGGACTTCACAACTCGAGCTTCTTGTCACTTTGGATCTGGAGAAGCTGTGCAGTGAAGGCCCTGAGGCACCACTATTCAATGCCATCGTAAAAAGCCTTGCGGCTCGGGAATCACGAATTTTGTTTTCGACTGATGGTGGCGACGTCGGAGAACTTGTTCCCGAAGACCCAAATGCGCACCACTCGGCGAACATCGTGAAGTCATTCAAACCGCAGATCCATCTCCGCAGCCATTGCAAAGGCGAGCTGTGGGGACTGGCAACGCATCCGACCAAGCTTCAGTTTGCAACGGCTGGAGATGATGGCAGCGTGAGGCTCTGGGATGCACCGACGCGATCGTTGCTCGCCATATATCAAGCAAAAAGCAGCTCTCACAAGTGGCGAACAATCGCCTTCTCCAGTGATGGTAGCCATGTTGTCGTAGGTTCTTCGGACGGAAACGTTCTTGTGTTGAGCGAAACGCTGGATGCAGTGGTGAAAAGCTGGAGGTGCTCGCCCAAAGCCGTCGCAATTGTCAAGTTTGCTCCAGAGAGTCGACTTCTGGCGATCGGAACTCATGACCAAGGAATCTACGTGTACGACGGCCACACATACAAACCTGCGGGCGTGTGTCGCGGCCACAGCAGCACAGTCACGCATCTGGATTTTTCCTCCGACGGCCGGTTTCTGCAGAGCAGTTCCACTGCTGGTGAACTCTTGTTCTGGGATCTTTCAGGGGATATGAAGCGGATCCCGTCTGCGACTGCGGTTCGTGACACGCAATGGATTACGTGGACGCTTCCGTACGGCTGGCCGGTGCAGGGCATTTGGCCGCTAGGCAGCGACGGCAGCGATGTCAACGCCGTCTCCCGCAGCGGTGACCGCAAGGTGGTGGCGACAAGCGATGACTTTGGGTTCGTCAAGTTGTTCAACTATCCGTGTACAACGGCACAAGCACAGCACAAATCGTTTGCAGGGCACGCGTCGCACGTGACCAACTGCAGCTTTGCTAGAGACGATTACTACCTTCTCACGACTGGCGGCATCGACAACACAATCTGCCAGTACAAATACTACGACAACAACGCACCGCCAAGCACATGAACGGCATAGAGCGCCAAGATTTCAAACTGCTTGGTCGTCCTGCGCCAGAGCTCAAGAAACGCGTCGTCGCAATGCAGTCTCCTCGTGCAGCTGTATTCTCGTCGCTTCTCCACATACTCCCCCCCTCCCCCCCTCCGGAGCTGGCTATCACGAGAGATCTCATTTCATAATATGTGAAGGCAACTTTTCTACTTCTGCGACATGTGCGTAACACTGTGGTTTTTGGAATGATGGTACACTGTACCAAAAGAGCTCCTCACATCATCGCATCGAATCGGGCCATCATCTCCCGTCCTCGTTTGCAGCTGCGACGATACAAACTCCCATACAAAATCGAACCACTTGGCTCTCTCTCTCTCTCTCTCACACATTCTTCTCATCAAAGAGCGCGACCCCCAGCAAAGCAATCCCCCGTTGCGCACCATGGACGCGCTCCGCTCGCTGCAGGCCAAGACCGGCCAGATGACCGACTCGATCTCCAACATGGAAGGCGCGATCCGCCAGGCCGAGGAGACGCTCGAGCACCTCTTCAACCCGAACCTGGAGCAGGACAAGAAGATCCCGATCGACCTGCTCCACCAGGCCAAGGGGCTCGCATTCCTCACGGTCGTCAAGGCCGGCTTCGTCTGGACCGCGCGCGTGGGCACGGGCGTCGTGGTCTCCAAACTTCCAGACGGCCGCTGGTCGGCGCCGTCCGCGATCGGGACCGTCGGCATGGGCTTTGGCGCCGAGCTGGGCGGCCAGATCATCGAGTTTCTGATCATCCTCAACTCGGAGCAGGCCGTCAAGAGCTTTATGCAGAAGGGGCAGCTCTCGGCGGGCGCCAACATCGAGTTTGCCGCCGGTCCGTACGGCCGCGCGGCCGGCGCGAACGCCAACGTGAGCACCTCTGGCATCGCGCCCAACTACACGTACAGCCACAGCAAAGGTCTCTTTGGTGGCGTCGGCCTTCAAGGCTCGGCGATCGCAGCGCGCTCGGACTTGAACAAGAAGTTTTACGGCCGCGAGATCACGCCGACCGAGATCTTGACGGGCGCCGTCGAGCAGCCCGCGGCGGCGTCGCAGCTATACGATTCGCTGAACCGTATCGCCAGCATCCCGCACTCGAACACTGGCGCGATGCTCAAGAACAAGTTTTTGTCGCCGTTCTTGGAGCGCATGCCCGCCGCGGCGGTCGGTCCGGACATCCAGATCGTGTACGACCGTGTGCTGGCGACGATCGACGCGGTTGCCGGCCCGGACGGCGTGGAAGAGTTCAAGACGCGATGCAAAGAGTACGGCCAGAACCGGTGCACGGACGACGAGTTTGCGGGCTACTTGGCCAACAAGTTTTCGAACGACCACCTCGTGCACCTCATCCCGGACGTGATCAAGCTGCTGCAGGACGCCGAGAAGCGCAAGTTCCTCTGGGTACGTTCTGGTTACGTAGTGTGATTGGCTATGGATTTTTGAGACTGATGAGGCAACTATAACCTTAGGACTACTACCTGCGCCTCAAGTCAGAGGCCACGGCAGCCCAATCGAACGCTCCGGTCGCGGCGTCACCGTCGCTCTTTTAAGTTTCTTTTGCTCCCCTCCAGAATGACGCAAAAAAAAAAATCGCCACGCCCGTTCCCGTCGGTCATACGAAGCCAAGTCCGCCGACCAACCCTGCAGTGTTTTTGCTCGCTGGCTTGATATTACAATCGCAGTGTCTTCGCTTTATTTTGTTCCTTCTCACATCACTTGCCTCTATTCGATGTAGTGTATTGTGACCACCCTCCTTGAGCTCGTACTCATCGCCTTCTTGAGCTTGAGCCGTCGTCTTCGTCGTCCGACGGGGTCGGGAACGTCAGCTTCCACGGCGGCGGGTCGGGGGCCATAAGCGTCAGGTCCTGATAGTACAGTCCGCGGTCGTCGTCCCCGTCGTTGTCGCCGTCGTTCGAGAGCAAGCTCGCGTTGTCCAGCCCAGACTCTTCTTCGTCGGACGACGGCAGCGACGCGTAGAACCACGACGAGCAGAACCGTTCTTTGTACGCGTCCAACGAGCTCTTGTTGGTGCCGTAGACAACGGCATTGAGCAGTGGCTGCAGCGGATCGCAGATGCATTCCATGAACGTGAGGAACGTGTTTGGCGCGTGGTCGTGCCGGAACAATTGCACCAGCCGGTTCGCCACGCCCCACACGGAGCACAGGAAGAAGATCACCAGGTACAGTGCCACGCGCTGGCGCAGCCGACGCCGCATTGGGTCACCGGTCAAGAACCGCAAGATCACGTGGTAGATGACCGCGTTGAACACGAAGATGGCCCCGATTGGGGCGTAGAACAGCAGCAGCTGCTGCAGCGCACCGTCTCGCCGCCAAGTCTGCGTCTCGTCCTGGCTGTCGTGGACGGATATCCAGCACCAGCGCCGGTCGGCGCCTCCGACACCCAAGTGGCCCGTGAGTTGGCGTAATATGAGATACGCGAGGATAAGACCAGGCAGCCCCCAGCCGACCAGGCGGTAGCGGTTGAGCAAGCGCTCGGGGTACTCGTTCCGCACGACGATGATTTGGTAGAGATGGAACGCGAAGCAAGCCGTCCAGAGATAGGACGCGAGGTAGAAGTACTGCAGAAGAAACGCCTGCGCGTAGCACACCGTCTCGGTGACCAGGTAGTGGCGGCCCGTGCCGTTGACGAAGATCGAGCTGTGGATTAGTGATGCCATCAGAGTTTGCCCCGACCCATACTGAAAGCCAAGTGAATATGAGACAGTGGGAGCCACGTACAGCGCAAAGCCAAACGCGGTGACCAGCCCTGCGAGCCCCATGGACGCGACGAGGCGGCGGCTGAGGTAGTTTGGCAGCGAAAAGCTCTTCCAGGTCGTAAACACGAACGCGCAGCCCAGGAACGACACGACCGACGACACGATCAGCAGGATTTGTTCCGCGGTGTCCAGTGCCTGCGGAGAACCGTTCCAGAGCGCGTGGAGCAGCGCCAGGACGCCGCCAGCGTCGTCCGACGTTGGCATCGAAGGCGCGTCCATTATTGCTTCAAGCGTCTTGCCCCCGCGGTTCACAGTCGAGCGTGACGCAATCTGGCTTCCTGGAAGTCAGCATGAAGCGCGAATTTTAATATTCTACGAGATTTGATACATACAGTTGCTAGTATGCAATAGATGTTGGAATGCAACCAACAGTGACCCTCGAAGTCCAACTGCCGCCAACCACCACTTCCAGCAGCTAAGTAATATTTGAGGTGCCGGATAATATTGTTATGAGCCCACTATAGGACAGTAGGTGCCGATGTGACCCACGGATCCATCGGATGTGAACTAATATCGTGTGACTGCACTGGATTGCTTCACTCAACATCTCCGGACATCTACACAGGTTGGCCATTGCTGAGTTTATGTGCTTGATGATCTGCTACAGTGGTTCCTCGATCTAAATACCGTACTCGGAGTCGATCGTGTTCTTGCTCTCCGCTTTCAATGTTAAAACAAAATAGCAGGCGATGAGTATCATGGTAAAACGTTTTCCTGTATTTACCTTTATAAATCGATATTTGGCTCAGTCGCGGTGCACCTGGGCTGATATTCGTGCACAACCAGCTCTCAGTTCACAACAACCCGTACAATTGGATACATGTACCCTTGTGACCGGTCAAAATTTTGGTGGATCTGGGGCAGAGATCTCGTTTCTGAGCCGAGCGTTCGAAACCACCACTTGCATCTGTTCTATAGCCACGCATGCTTGCACACATGTGTCACGCCAGAGAATCGGCGCGGCGCCAGTTTGCGGCTAACGATCCCGTGTCTGGGACACGGGATCATTAGCCACAGCACGAGAAGGTTATGGCTCGCATCCTCCAATTAGCCAGCCCAAAGCTGCAGTTTCCAACACTCTAGTCCCGACCGACAGAAGGACGGTACAGTGCAGAATCTGGATTCAGTATTGTATAAAAAACAATTCAACTCCACACGAAGCAACATCAAATATCTGTTCTAGAATAAATTAGTAGCATCCTGGTTCCATGTCTCTATGCAGCCAACGGCGCCTTGGGCAGCAATAGCGCCGCCAGCTCGTCGTGGTTCGCGCGCGCATCCTCGTAGCCCGTGTCGAATCGCTGCTGGTGGGTCGCAATGTCCACCGACAAGTGGAACGCCGTGAGGTGGTGCGACCGCCAGGTCCAGGGCTTGATGATAATGCGCGGGCGGGTAGCGTCAGACAGATCCGTAGATGAGACACCCTGCGGGTTGGCAGTGCCGGCCCCGTTCGTGAGCCGCGGCGCGACGGCGTCGTGTGGGCTTTCCATCTGCGGAAGCAGCCCGTTAATGAGCTTGGCCACGGGTTTGGTCAGCGACGG
Source organism: Pythium dissimile (assembly GCA_023336445.1). Classification (NCBI taxonomy): domain Eukaryota; phylum Oomycota; class Peronosporomycetes; order Pythiales; family Pythiaceae; genus Pythium; species Pythium dissimile. The sequence goes on from JAADWZ010000622.1 coordinate 12,826, forward strand.
GAAGAACCGCTCGGCGATCGAGGTCGTGGTCAGCTTGACCGTGTCCACGGCCATCTGCACGCCGTGGTAGTACATATCCGACCAGGTCGAGTACTGTTCGCAGTTGATGCCTTTAAAATTGGTGATGCCACCGTCCACATACCACTGTCCCCGATGGGAGATGCAGGGCCTTCCGGACAGCGCGAACGGGATCATCGCCGAGGCCAGGATCGACTTCATCAGATCGTCCAGGTCGGTCCAGCACGTATGGCGCTCGGCCTGCAGGGACGGGAACCGCGTCACGGCGATCGAAAGCTTCTTTGTCTGGACGCGTTCGTGGACATCCGGGTCATCTTTCCAGAGATCCTGGATGGTCTGTGCCACGATGGACGCGTAGCGACCGTAGCCGCTGTACCAAGCCGCCCGTTCCGGAACGATCTTCTTCTGCGTTTTCTGGATCACTTGCCAGGCCGAGTGGACGTCCGTTTCGGACGCGAGCAGCGCCGCCGACCACGCGCCGCCCGAGCAGCCCGAGAAATGGCAACTGGACAGGTCAAAGTGCTCCTGCAGGTACGCGGCGACGCCCATTTGGTACACAAACGCGCCCGCCGATGCCGAGAACGCAATCTCCACGGGCTGAGCGCTGGACGCCAGCGGCGCCTCGGGCTGGATGATGATGGTGGAGGCGTCAGCGTTTTCCGCATCGATCTCTGGTTCGCTGTGGGTCACACCACTACTACAGCTGCCGTCTTGCGCGTTGGCTGAGTGGGGCCGCTGCAGCTGCTGCAGCAGATCGTCCGCGCGGGTCGAGTGGTGGAGCGCCATGCTTTTGCAAAGCAGTAGATGGTGGTGGTCTGTGTTGACAGTGGGCAAAACTGGGAATGAGCCACAGGGAGACGAAGTGCTTTCTTAGCCGCCGTCCATCTCTGTTCCGCTGTTATTGCTGTTGTTGCGCGCGTCGAGTGTCGCTTCGCTCAGCCCGCCAGCCCGCTGGACTTGCGAGTCGCTCGTAACGGGGAGGGGGTGATGACATCAGTCTGGGAGGTGGAAAGTGCAGCCATTTCAGCTCGTGCCTGAATTTACTGATGAGATGTTGTTCGAATGTGACTTGATTGACATATTGCGGGAATTTCATTGTCACTTTTGCGATAAGACTGACATTATGAAGCTTTGGGACTATAAATCTTCGGTGAAAGTGGGTTGGGCAGCCATGACGTCACGATTGGGGATCTTTAAGCCTGAAACGTCACGACAGGGAAAAGAAGTTGAACCAGATTTTCAATTTCAATTGCAGCATTCGCAAAGATCACCAAGAATGGAAACGTGGAATCTGCGACGAAACGCTTGATGACGACGACACCCACCATCCGTGAGCCGCGAGAAGAAAGCTCGGTCACCGCCGTGGAATGCATGCGAGGGCAACTTGGGCCTATAGAAACGGCTTGATGGTTCGGTATCAGGACAGGACCGCATTTTCTTAAAGCGCTGATCAACAGTTTCACAGCATACCAAGTATAAAATACTATGAGTAAGGTTAGTACTTGGAAGTAACTGGTTATGGAGATGGAGTCAGCGATGGCTGTAGGTCAAATAGCATGCGCAGTGGAGCAGTCGAACAAGTTTCAGGTTCGGTTCGCATTTGGCTGTGAGAGACTTGGTGAACTATTCACACTGGCATCGACGCTCAACGGCGACGCTGGTACCGTAGTAGGCACGCGCCCTTCAAGTACCGATGTCCAATAGATAGACAGACAGGTAGGATAATAAATGCAAGATTACAGACTTAGCTGTGCAAGAAAGTCGCACAGCGACGGTGCCTTAGTGAGCTCCTGGATCGCGTGGCCGAGCAGCTCATATTCTCGTCGCTCGTTGTACATTTGCGCGCTGATGCGCACGTATATGGCGTTCTGGAAGGGCGCGACGCGGACTACCAGTCGGAACCGGTCGGCGAGCAGATCCATGATGGCGTCGCAGATCGCGAGCACTTGGTCGTTGGTCATTGGCGAGCCGTCGCGGTTCGTTGGCCAGTCAATGGGGAGCCGTACATTCGAGACAAAAGGCGCGCGCTGCCACGGCGGGAGCTGTGCGTTCGTGCCCCATAGTGTCGCGAGGTGGTTACTGGCCCAGTCCATCAGCGCCTTGTTGTGGGCGAACACGCGCTCAAAGCCGACGCTCTCGTAGAAATCCAGCGCCGTGACGACCGTGAGAAAATTGGACTCGTCTCGTGTGCCTTGCACCGAGAAGTCTTCAATGTAGCTCTGGCCGTAGTTGAGCGAGGTCACCACCGGACGCACCATGCTCTGCTCGGGCAGGGTATGGTCAGTTTCGTAAAAAAAAGAAGAAAACAAATCAAAGAAAACACGCGTATCGTACCTGGTGTTCTTTGGCGACGTACAAGAAGGAACAGGACTTGGAGCCAAAGAGCCACTTGTAGCAGCTTCCGACGTAAAAGTCTACGCCCATCGCCGCTAGGTTGAGCGGCAGCTGGCCGGGCGCGCTGGCGCCGTCCACCAGCACGGGGATGCCGCGCTCGTGGAAGATCGGAATGAGCTTCTCCAGTGGCACCACAAAGCCCATGCTGGAAATGTGGTCGAGCACAGCGAGGCGGGTGTTGGGTGTGATGGCCGCGGCGACCTGGTCCACAAAAGACTCGTAACTGGCGATGGGCAGCTCCACGTCCACGACCTTGAGCTCGACAAATTCTTGCGTGCAGTAACACAAATGGCGCAGCGTGTTGAGCACGGACGGGTCTAAACAAGAAGCCAGCCACAGATTGGTCAGCATTTCCCATACTTAGAGGCAGTGATCTACTCGGTCACTGGATCACCGTACAGGTGAGGTTGAGACACAGCACTTCGTCGCCGTCCTGGAGATCCACCGAGCGCAGTACCGCATTCATGCCAGTGGTCGCGTTGGTCACAAACACCACGTCATCCGGGTCGGCGCGCACGAAATCCGCGAGTTTAGCCGCCGCTTGGCGCAGCAAGACGGGCAGCTCGCGGCGCATGTAGCGATCCGGGTTCATCTCCATTTGGTTGACGAAATGCGCTTGCGCTGTGAGCACTACACATGCAAACAATCGCAAAGCTAAGCCCCTCTTTGCTCCTCGAGATTCGCAATTTTTTCGTTCACGTGCACATACCTGGACGCACGGCCGTGCCGTAGGCGTTGTGGTTGAGGAAGATCGAGTTGGGCTCCAGGTTGAAGAACGTGCGGCTCTCGCTGCCGAGCGTCATGGAGCGCAAGAACTGGCGGCACTGCGGCCAGAGCGCGCTCATGCCCACGAGCCCCGAGTGGCTGCCGGGCGCGCACGAGGCACCATCATTCTGCTGCTGCTGTTGCTGCTGCTGGCACTCGGGTGTTGAGGAGGCGGTCGCGGCCTTGTGGGAGTGGATCGACGCGGCCACGGTCGTGGACGGGATCGATTGAGAGGAGGCCATGGGGCGAGGGAAAGATCGGATTTAAGCGCGAGTTGCAGCGGAGCGGAGGTGGAGGATCGCTGGACCACTAGTGCACGCTGTAGGCGGAATACGCGCCGTCGAAGGAGGAGTGGAGGAGCGCGTAGCGATGGCGGAGAACAGCAACTTGCACCACTGTGTGTTGTGGTGTTGTGGTGTTGCTTTCTTCCGATATGATGTTTGGTTTGTGTGGGCAGTCGTCGTCGTCGTCGGATGGAACGAACTGCCCACACACTCGCTATTTTCTCTTCTTGGGGCTATCTTCGTATATATGAGAAATTACACGTCTAGATTCGAATGACGGAAATGGGTAGGAAAAACGAACACTCTGCAAAAATTACCATGGAGGTGGCACTAGGGTCACGGACTGCCACGCGAGATTAGGGCTTCAAGAT
>JAADWZ010000623.1:0-16514 GCA_023336445.1 Pythium dissimile
CGAACACAGCGCCTCCGACTCTTCCATGCTGTGCGTCGTCAACACGATCGTCGACGCCTTGCTTCGAGTGGAGATCCCGGCGATGACATCCCACATGAACCGACGCGACACCGGATCCATGCCCGTCGACGGCTCGTCCAAAAACACGATCTGCGGATTGCCGATCAGCGCGATCGCCACCGACAGCTTGCGCTTGTTGCCGCCCGACAAACTGCCCGCGAGTTTGTTCTCAAACTGCGACAGATTCAGCTGGTGGATCTTGTCTGTGACGACGTCGTCCAAATCGGCACGCGAAACGCCCTTGATGCGAGCAAATAGCTCCAGGTGCTCGCGCACGGGCAGCAGCTCGAAGAGAGCGTCAAACTGCGGGCAGTATCCGATCTGGCGGCGCACTTCGATCTGTTGGGTGAGGATATCAAATCCACTCAGTGTGGCGGAACCCGAGCTCGGCAGCACGTCGCCTGTCAGCATCTTCATTGTCGAGGTCTTGCCGGCACCATTAATTCCCAGGAAGCCGAAACACTCGCCACGCTTCAAGCCGAACGACAAGTTGCGCACCGCCACCTTGCCGCCCTTGTACATCTTTCGCAGTCCGTTAAGCACCACCACTTCGCCAGCCGCCTCGCCGCGTTTAACACGCTCAGCTTCGTTGATGACGTCAGCGTCCTCCTCATAGGCTTCATTTTCCTCACTTTTCGAGCCTGTCAGCAAATTCTTCACCTTGGGGAACGTCAGCGCGTAGTCGATGCCGACGGCGAGCGCGCCAAAGATGATTGTGGTCATCAACAAGAAGAGCAGCTCCCAGCCCATGAGGTCGATGAACGGACTCTTCTGGCGCTTGTCGGTGCGGAGAATCGAGCGGAGCTCGTTCAGAGCCAAGTTGAGCAAGCCGTTGCCCAGGTTAAAGAGCGGGGAGAGACGCCAGATGAAGACCAAGTAGGCGTTAATGTCCTTAGTGGAGTCAATGATGTCGAGGATGAAAGACACGACCATGAGCACGACACCAATGATGAAGTTGATCATGATTGTGTACGTCTGCGACGACGCGTGCTCCTTGAAGAGGTACGACATGCAGTACGTGAACGGACAGATCGCCATGCCGAAGAGCAAGAAGAGCACGATGACCGAAGGGAACGTCATGTCCGTACACGTCACACAGTCAGTACCCGTAAGAGAGCCGATCTGGAACAACTTGATCAAAATGATGGCTGCGGCAAATGGCACGATGTACATCAGCAGATCCCACAGGTAGTTTGAGAGCCAGAAGGCGCTGAGCGACACGCCCGAGACGAGCTGCTGGTGCTTGGCGTTATGCTCCGACTGCTTCTCCTTGACGAGAAACACCACGATCGACGCGGGGAAGAAAGTGAAGGCGATCACAATGAACAGACACGCTGTGAACGAGATGAACGAGTTGAAGAGAGCCTTGGTCGACGCCGTAAGCGGGAGCGGGTAGCTGTTGACCTTGAGATCCACCGTGGAGGCTGCGTCGGCGGTCGTGTTGGCGGCGAAAAAACGGTAGACAGCCTGGTCGATGAGTGCCTTGAATATGGCAGCGCTGTGCGTAGACGTCGTGTTGACGAAGATGTTGTAGCTGAGGAGATTCTCGGCGCTCCCTCCATGCACGATGTATGCGCCATACTGGCTCGCCACGCGGGCTGTGCCGTCTTTGCCGTAACCACGGTCGTACAATTCCTGACCAAGGCTCAGCGCGAGACCCGTCTCGTTTGAAGCGTTGATCCCAGAGTACTGGACGCCAAACACCGTCGGGGACGTCGAATCGAACTTCTTCACGTCAAGACTCTCTGCTAGCGCGCCGGTGTACACCTTGGGCGACATCATCGCGCTGCACCATTTGCTTTGGTCGGCCTCACACACGAACGGCGTCGGGCTCTGGTCTTTCGCAGCATACGCGTCGGTCGTCAACGGAAGCTTCGGGTCGTTCTGGGTAAAGTTGCCAGCCTTGAGCAGTAGCAAACCAGCGAGGAGCAAAAGCACCGGCAGGATGGCGCTGAACACGAGCATGCGACGGTCGCGCTTTGCAACACGGAATCGTTTGAGGAACAGCGCGTGGAGGTGAGAGAAGAACAAGCTCTCGGCCAGCGGAGGAATCACGTCGCCCGGAGAAGACACAGGTGTGGTCGCTGGCGAGCCTGCGACGCGAGCATCCTTTCCAAGCGTGTGCTGGTTATCGTCATCGTCAGCCTCGGCAACCTTGATGAAAACTTCCTCCAGCGTCGTCACCGATACACCGTAGGTCATCAGTCCTAGCTTCTCCAGGTTGCTGTCGAGGTCGGCAAACATCGTCGCGAACTCGCTCGAGCTATCCAAGGGGAGCTGAAACGCGATCTCACTGCCCACGTTGCTCAACACGTTCACGTTCGGAACGTACTGCGTGATGAAGTTGATCACGTTGCTGTCGTTGCACACCTTGTCGTCCTTAACGAGCGTCAGATTGTAGCCAGCGCCATATCGGTTCTTCAAGAACAACGACGAACCGCAGCAGCGCAATTCGCCTTCAGACATGATCGCGATGCGGTCGCCCAAGATGTCGGCCTCGTCCATGAAATGCGTCGTCAGCACCATCACGCGGTCGTTTCGGTTGTTCAGCAGAATCTCCCATGTGCTGCGGCGACTGTACGGGTCCATGCCAGACGTCGGCTCGTCCAAGAACACCAACGTGCTGTCGCCAAGTAGAGAAACCGCCACCGAAAGCTTGCGCTTCATACCACCCGACAGCTCCGCCGACTTGACGTGGCGTTTCTCCGTTAATCCAACCTCGCGGATCTGCTTGTTCACAACTTCCGTCAGCTCTGCGCTGGCATAGCCCTTGATACGGCCAAAAAGAATCAGGTGCTCTTCCACAGTCAGCTCCGCGAATAACACGTCGTGCTGGAAGCAAATACCAAGCGATTCGCGGATCTCGTCCATGTCCTCATTGATGGACAACCCGCGGAACGTCGCATTGCCCGAGCTTGGCGCAATCATGCCCGTCAACATCGAGATCAGCGTGGTCTTACCAGCACCGTTGTGGCCAAGCAAGCACGTGATCTGGTCCTTGTACATGACCAAGTTCAGTTCCTTGACAGCAATTTTCTCTCCGCCCGGAACGGGAAACACCTTGCGCAGGCGTTGCACTGAGAGTACGTCGCCGTTGCGCTCCTGCTCGCGCAGATCCGCATTGACCGGCTCAATCGCCGCGTTCACGTCCACGATGATGCTGTCCACGCCCGGCGAGGCCTGGTTGATTGACATGTGGTCGCCCTTGAGTGTCGCACGGCCCTTGCGGCCGCGCCAGTATGACGGAGACACGGGGAAGTACCACTTGAGCGAGGTGCCGTACTCCTTCGGAATCACCTTGTCAAAGTAGAGACCCAGCACGGTATAGATGATCGAATCTAGGAAGAAGAAGAAGAGCGCGGTGCTGAAGCGGAAGTTTTCCGACAGCACGTTGATATTGGAGAACGCGATTCCCTGGCCCGTGGCTTCGAGGTTGGCGAGAACGTTGACGCCGAGCGAGAGCGCCACGGGCGACAGGAGGCAGCCGATGGACTTGGAGTTTTCCGGCGTCTGCGGCGTGAACGCGGCCGAGATGAAATACATGAGAAAGAAGAGCACCATGCCCACGAACGCGCCGACACGCGCCCTGCTGAAGATTGTGCTGATCATAAAGCCAAACGACAGAACACTGAGCGAAAAGAGGAAGAAGAAGACGAAGACGATGAACACCGAGCTGTTCGCAAAGAGACCGACGAGGCCGGCGAGTGCCTGGAGGAACGTTCCGACGAGCAGGATCAGTCCGTAGGTGATGTACCACGAGATCATGATGGCCTTCTCTTTGACGCCGAGAATCTTCATGTACTCGCGGATGCGGGACTCCTTTTCTTGAATGAAAACGACCAATACGCGCGAGATACAGTACAAGTACGCGAGGATGAACACAAGTGCAAAGACGTTCTTGACCTGATCGTAAAACGGCGAGCTGACGTGCTCTTGGATGGGGAACGGCGCGACTGCTGCACCAATGTACGGCTGCGGCGCCTGGCGCAACGGCCGAAGGAACGCCTCCTTCACGTCGCCGCTGAGCAGCGAGGAGAACGTCAGATTGGACGCCTCGCCCGAGAGGCCGAAGGTTTCTGACAGCAAACTCGCGCCGGCGCTAGCGAGAGGGTCGATCTGCTCGGAGGACTCGTTCCTGTTCTGCCCGAGCAGCGTGGACACGGCCAACTGGATGCGGACGTCGTCGTCGAGCGACTTGAGTAGCTGGTTGTCCACGCTGGTCGAGTTCTTGGCGGTCGCCTGCTTGCGCTGGCAGATGCCCGAGGTGGTCTTAGAGGCGGCGTCCCACTCGGGCATGCAGGTCACGAACCGCGTGACGAGCGTCTGCAGCGTCATGAAGCCGCTCACGGCGTAGCGCGAGAAGTAGTCGATTTTGAGCTCTTTCTGGAACGGGAAGAGCGCCGGCGGGTCGCCCATGGTACGCGGGATGAGCCCCGTGACGCCTTGCCGTCCGAGCGTCGAGTTGAGCCGCAGACTGTACTCGATCGACTCGAACGCGCCGATCTGGCTCGGTAGCTGGTCGAACACGATCGCGCCGTAGATACGCGGGTTCTCCAAATCTTCGCCGTACGTGTCCCCCTTGACGTAGTCCTCGAGGTCGTCGGCCGTCTTGAAAAAGTGCACGCTGTCGCGGAACGACGGGATCTGGGGCGACACTTCCGCGTCCACCAGCTTGATGCGCGGGTACCACTGGTCCATGGTCTGCAAAAAGTACTGGCGCGTAAAGTCGTTGTCCGGCGCGATGCCGATCTTGTAGGGCACCACTTTGCCCCCGCATGCAGCGGGCACTTTGTTGGGCGACGAGGCGTTGAGGCTCACGGCTCCGCGCGCGACCACGCTGGTGCGGCACGAGGTGAGGTCGGCGGGTGCGAGCTCGTCAAGGCGGAGGCCGTCGGCGAGCGACTGGAAGCCAAGTCCGAGGATCACGCCCGTGAGCGAGGTCTCGTGCATGTAGAAGCGCGGGAGGTTGGTCGGGATCCACGTGATGAACGAGCCGACGGGCTCGAACAGCCCAAAGCTCTCGCCCACCGAGTCGTCGGCCAGCGAGCCCGTGTCGGTGCTCCAGCCCGCGGGCACGCTCACGTCCGTGGTCTCGTTCTTGAGCACGCCCATGAGCAGGATGAAGAGACAGGGAAGCGCGATTTCGAGGAACGTGGCGATTGGGTGGCGCTTCTTGAGCACCCAGTTCTTCCAGAGCAGTGTGCGGATGAAGTGCGGCGTCGTGCGGCGCACCGACAGCGCCGAGGGCGCCGTCATGAGCGCCACGTCGTCGGCCCCGGAGGCGGTCGCCATGGTGTTTGCCGCGAAGACTGTTGGCGTGGGAGGGTCCGTTGGCGTTGGCGTTGGCGTTGGCGTTGGCGTCGCGAGTTGGCGAATGACGATCCCTGCGGTGTGGTTGGACCGACATGTCAAGAGAGAGGGAAGGACACGGGAACCGAACCGAAGCTTACAGACGGAGCAGAAACGGTGCAGGATGGGCTCGCTGAACCCATCGGCGATGCAATTCAGTAGACCACAACAACACGTTGGACTGTTAAAGACATGAGCTACTGCTTTAGCAGTTAATCACACATCATAGTAGTACCCGGTCTGATTGGCTGATGCAAAGCTGGCGCACGATCAATTGGATGAAAACGAATAGCATCATCGTGTTGATGATGTAATTGTCCCACTGTCTAGTACGTAGCAGCCATGATTATGACAATTTTATATGTCTCGTTAGGCCAATTAGAACCGAATTTATCATAAATTGTATGCCAATCAATATCGAATCACACCAACATCCAGTGGCGCTTCAGAGTTTTATCATGGTGTGGGATTGTGCTCGTGACGAAATTGTCCTGGTGAGCCTGGCTCACTGAGGCGACAAAGGCGGTGGGAGCAACAACTTTAGTCCCTTAAATATTGCGGGTCCATCCACCCACGCCGTGCAGTATGTCGCAAAATTATGCATACTATATCAATAAATATGGAGTCCGTGCCGTCAAGCGCAGTCGCCACATGGCTTCTCATTCAACTCCTAATCTGCCAAAACAAAGCCCTGGCTTCAGACTCTGAGATGCAGAAATTCCATCTCTTTTGTACAGATACACGTATCGAATTCAGTCTCTCGGTTCATTTCGTCATATTCGTAATTATGACCGCTGGTGCTGGTGCTGCAACAAGTGATGGCACTCTGCCTCATGAAGAGCCGTCAGCTCCACGAACTCGCGCCATTCTAGGGGCAAAATGAAAAAAACGAGCGTCTAGCCATTAGCCACGTCACTCCGCCCACCACCAATTTGGCTTGAAACGCACCTTCTGCAGCTAACGCGTCGTCCTCCGAACGCCACCGCCCTTGTCCTCCAGCCACGCGGTCTTCCTCTTCGTCTGGATCGTCTGACTGAACTGGCGCAGATTTATCAGTCGAACTAGCTGCTACTGCTGGTGTTAGCTCCCTGTTGGATGACGCAAACTTGTAGCTCGCGGAGGCCCCACTCATCCCGTTGCATACTGAGCCACCTTGCAACGTTTGTCGCTGGGTAGCTCCACGACCACCAGGCATCAGTTGGCTGCTATTCCCTCGTCGCGTACCGCATGCTGGTTGTTGCCGTAAGAGTGCGACTTGCTCCATCTCTCGTGCGTGGACGTGCTGCATGATCTTGACTTGTTGCACTAAATGTTTGTTCTTTCTCTCCGCAGCTTCTCTTTCGCGCTGGGCTTCGAGCAGGAAACGTTCGAGTTCCTCCATCATCTTCTTCTTGGTGTGAAGCTCATTGGTGAGCCCATTACGCACAGCCACCGTGATGGCCAAGAATTCCTTCTGCTCTTGGTACTTGGTTCGAAAGGTAGCCTCCCTCTTTTGAACGGCTCGGTTCGTTTTAGTGAGTGAGGCATTCAACTGTTGCACGCTTTGCCGTTCATTCTTGAGCTGCGTTTCGAGCTGGATAATTCGGTTTTGCTTGCTCACAAGAGCCATCGCCTTCTCATTGTACTGGATAGCCAACTCACTGGCTTGTTGATGCATGTGCGTGATTAATTGCGACGTTTTCCTCATTTCTTTCTTGATCATCTCCTTCGATTCTACAGCGAGCGCCTTCAGCTGAGACTGCAGTAGTAGAACTTGCAGTTTGAAGCGTTCGTGGACAGCATTCAGAGCATTCTGCAGTCTTACGACTTCTTGCCTTTCTGTTTGCTCACGTTGACGCATCTCCTCCTGCTCGTGTAACAGCTGGTGAACTTGATCTTGAAGAGACTGACATTGAGCTTCCCAGTAGTCCGTGCTTGCTTGAAAGCGCTCGCATTTTGTGACGAGCGAGGCGTCTGACTGGTAGAGATTGTAATTCTCGGCCTCCGAAGCAGTCAGTTTGGCCTGCAAGATGTCGATCTTTGCTTCCAACACGTTCGTCTGCTCTCTTTCATCGCGAAGCAGTCGCTGGAGCCGATCGGCGTCGCTGTGTAGCTCCCTTTCGATCTTGGCGACTGCAACTTTCATCTCTTCCTCAAGAGTTTCTCGCTCCAAGTCACAGCTGTCACGAAGAGCTTGCATCTCGGTATCTTTCCCATCGGCAACTTGTTGGCGAGCAGCAGCGATGCTATCGTGTGCCTGGCACAATTTTGTTTCGTATGCATCTTGCACCGCGATGATTTGATCCGAAAGCGTGTCGTTTTGTCGCTGGTTGACTTGCACGCGTTCGAGCAATTCTGTTGCAGTGGTGCGAGCAAGGGCAAGCTCACTTCGCAGAGAATCGTTCTCGACCTGTAACTTTTCTAGCGCAGCTATGTGCACTGCAGATACTGCTGACGAGATTTCCACAATGTGTGCCGAAGGTTGCGACATTGGCGACAACGTCGGGTTTGGTGCACCAGCACATATAAATCCGTGAGAGGCCGATGACGGCACTGCACATGCTGGAGGTGCAGGTGCCTTCAGAGGTGAGGTCGGCGGCGACTCTGGCCGAATCGACGTCGATTTCGCGGACGTTGCTGCTAGAACAGCATCATTTGAAACTTCCGAGGGCCGCCGAGAGAGCCCTTTTCGGGAAGGCAGCGCAGCTGACCGCACCGAGGGGGATCGCTGCAAAGAGCGACCGACGGTGCCGGGTTGCTTTGTGCTGCTGGTGATTGCATTCAAGCTCGATCGCCTTGTCATCGGAGAGGAAGGCGCTTCAGATTGAAACGGTGCTGGGTTGACGCGCGCAGAAAAGTCCAGCCGAAACTCGACTCGACTGCATATTGAGGCATCAGCTTCATCATTACAGTCCGCCTGACAACCATAAAAAATAGTGGGTGGCACTCACGGCTGCGAGGCTGGCGGCTTTAATGGGCTGGGTTGATCACCTTCCTCTAAATATGCGAAGACCTCACTGTCGTCGACGTCGTCAAACGTGACATCACCTCCACTCGACGACGTTGACTCGGTCGTCGAGGGTCGGCGCACCAGACCTCTCTCCACGCTCATTCCGCTGACGACGTCTACTCGATACACCTGGCACTTGCGGCAAAACTGATTGCTGAAGTGGCGACTTGGGGCTCGCAATGGATCTATATAAATAGCATTCACCTTCGAAAGCAGGCCCCCCCTCTCCGTGCTACTCATGTGCTGGAAGCATCTCTCACAGAGTCGTGAATGTGGCGCTCTGTCTTCACTATCGTCTCAGATTCAGCTGTCTGGTAGGCTTTCTCCATCTGAGCAACCAGATCCTTCAGCCTCGGAGACACTACAAGTGAAGCTGTCCGCATGCGCTTGTTGCGTTGCCCGCTATGAACTGTCTGAAGCGATGAAGCGTCATCGCCGACCAAGTCACGCAGCAGCGTCTTTCGCTCGATTGCAAGATCGTCCCATGAAGATCCAAACTGCTTCTTGTAGTTGACTCGCCACGTACCGACCGGATCGCTATCCACCTGAGACGGAGTTGATCCCGCCTCTTCAGCTTGCTGCTGTTGCTGAGTAAATGACTCCACCCTCCAAGACCACTCCCGCAGATCAGCTCGCCGATTCGCACTTTGGACGCAGCGGAACAGTAGCCGAAGAAGATAGAACACGATGATACACGCGGAGAGAGCCAACGCGCACAAGATGGCGGCCTTCATCGTAGTAATGACTTCCCGTACGATCAGCATCTCGTTCTGACAATGATTGCGAGCTAGTTAGCGCTGGTCTTCCCCGCTAGTCGAAATAAAGTGCCTACCCAAAGTGCCACGTTCTCCTTGCGCAATTCCTCAACAATTCGACGGTATTGCTCGTTGGTCACAACTTCGCGGTCCATTCTCGAGTGCTTAAGAGCAGGCTTTCATCAGTTCAAATGATATCGATCAACAGTAAGATCAGGCATGCGTACCATGTCAGTCAAAAGGTCTCGAATCTCTTGAATCTGAGGCGCCATTGCGTCTTGTTTGGCATGCAAACTTGAAGCAAGCGCTTTCTGTTGCGCTTGAGTTTCCTCAAGTTGTCTTGCGAAGACACTTTGGTTCAACTCGAGCTGTTGGACTGCAGTAGCATCAGTGGCACCATCAGAACTGGGGTGCGTGACGCGACAAAAAGCATAGAGGAACGTACTCTTTTTCGTGATGCGAACGAAAATACTCTCGAGTCGACCAAGTCCTTGCGCGTGGAGCGCGCTACTCGAGGCTCCTGATGGTGTCAACGCTGAAGTAGAACCGTTGGCGCGACTTGCAGATGTGGATCCTCCCGAAGTCGCGTTTGGGAGCGAAACCGACGTAGGCGATGACCCCGAATGAGAATCCACGTGTTGGCCAATTGCTTCTAGGGCGGCAATGTCACGAGGGGTCAGCGCCGCGTCTTGATGAGACTCGATCCGCGCTGCTTGGGGCAAGAACGGCGGGGGTTTGGCCGGCGATTGTATTGGCGCATCTTCCACTAAACAAATCAGTGGTACCACTGCACCCGTCGCCAACATGTTGTGCACCGAGTCACCAGTAGTGCACACAAAAGTTGAAGACATCGACGCTTGCGGATCTTCAGTGGTGAATTCTCCCTCCCCAGACCAAGATCCCGAGCCTCCGTATTCTTCTTCAGAAGCTGTAGATGTCGGCAGAGACGCCATGTCAAGCGCACTGTCAGCGTCGATGCTCTTCTCCAGCTGCGAAATCACTTGGGTAAAAGTCCTTCCGTACACTCTGCAAACAACCACGAACAGGTGAGATGTGACCAACGTCCTCAAATGGTCAGATATCGTCCAACGAACTTCAGTTGACTTAAAGTGCAGTAGTACTCCGACCCGTAGTGCGAGAAAAAACGGAGCTTGATGTACCGAACGTGGTGTTGCGCGTCGAGTGGGAAGATCTGCTCACCATTTTGCTGCGCCGCCGTGAAGTTCCCAAGCACAAACCACGTGTCCGTCGGGTAGTTGACGCTGCCGAGGACGATGAACTCTTTGACCGTCGACGAATATTTTTCGTAGTTGGCGACGGCGATGGCGTCGGTGTGGATATCCTCTGACAGACTCACGACGACCCACTTGCGCGGCTTCTCGCACGGCATCAGCATGTACCTGTCTTTGTCCGGCACAAGCAGGTTCGTCGGGCTCTTGAGCTCTGGCGACGAGTCCAAGATCGTCGCGCCGGCATCCAGCGAGGCATAGTTCTGACGCTTGCCGCTTCCTGGCGCGCCGCCGCCGTCCGAGTCGGAGTCGTCGATCTCGAACGAGCTGGACGCAAAGAAAATGCGATCGTCCATCTCGTCTTCATCAAAGTACTCGGATCCGCTTGCTCCACGCCCGCGTACGTAGCGCTATACAGTCAGTCGTAATCTTCGTGAGTGGAGTGGAACAAAAAAAACGAATCCAGAGAAACAAATACATGACGTACCTCATGCACAACTTCAACCGAGGATTGTGGCACTGGTGCTGCACCTCTATCACCCATTGCATTCAAGTCTGCTAGGCGCTCTTCTTCATGAGCGGCACCAGCGACGGCATCGCTGGCTGCTGGCTGCTGCGTGGTTCCAGTCGAGGCGGGTGTTGCCGATCCCGGAGGCATAGGGTTCGCAGCACTCGACGGCGTAGGGCCGGAGACGCGACCGATGCCGTCTTTTGCAGCCGCGCCTGCGCCTGATCCATCTACTGCGTCTGCAGTCGACGGTTGTCGGCTTGTGGGCGCCCCAGAGCCGGCGCTCGCGGTGGTGGGCTTCGGGTCGCTCTTCGAAGGCGACGGTTCGTCCGGTGTAATGATCGCCAGCGCCGCCTGGGGAAGCGCTAGCAGTGCCAACACGACGGCAGCCAACACGAGCCGGCGCACAGAGCCGAAATCGACGCAGCGAGCGTCTCTTGCCGGCCTCGTGGGGCGCGCGGTGCCGCCCGCTTGTCGACGACGATGGTCCATCTTGCTGTTGGATTGTGAAGTGACTAGTAATGTTACAAACCCCAGCCAATGCACCACATAATAAGTTCTTAACTGACAAGGAAGGAGAACATGGCTACAATTTGTGACTCTCATTGAATCTGACACTCGTGCGGTTTCTCGTGCTGCTGGCTGCTGGTGTCCGCACCAACGGAATGCTCTGGCACGTCGCGCACTAAGCTCTGGATGGCCAAAAGTGCGTGCTGCTGCACGCGCGGGTCCGAGGCAAAGCGGACCCGCGCCTTCTCGCACGGCGGCAGCCCGCCAGCGTCTAGACACGCCGCTAGCATCTCGTCTGCAGTTATTATTTTTAGCATGCACGCGTCAGCCACTGAACGCCATCACACACACACACACACCACGGACACAGATCAGTGCTAACCAAGCAGTATGTGCACATACCGTCTTTGGAGCTGACGGTCGCGAGTAGCCAACAGCCCGCCGCTTGGATGAGATTGACGTCGTTGAATCGGTTCATCGCGACGATGACCAGCTCGAGCCCATCGCGCGCCACGATCTCGCGCATCGATTCATCTTGGCGCAAGCTCAGATTGGCGAGCGCGAGGCACGCGAGTCCTTGAAGACGCTCGCTGAGAGGGAAGCGCTGCATCGCCGACAGCACGAGCCGCCGGCTCTCTGGGTTGACGTGCACGACGGATTCTTCTGCCAAGGCCGGGTGGCCCAGAATGGAGAGCGCGGCGATTTGCGCTTCTTCGTCGTCCGGTAAGCGAGCCATAGCTTCCATGATAGAAACGACACCGCCTTGTGCGGTGATGGTCGAGATATGTTCATCTCCGTGGCCCACGACTTCTAAGAGGCAGAACAGAGCGTCACGCTGGAGAGAGAGGTTCGTCGGATATGTGCTCATCCGGTCCAAAACGAGCCGCATGAAATGGCGTCGCTGTTGGTCTTCCCTTGTTTTCAAACGTGTTTGATTTTGCTGCTGATCGTGATCACTGTCATCGCTCCCACCTTCGGATGATTGTCGCGGCTGACGACTCTCTGCCGGTTTAAACGGCAATTTCCGAATCGCAGTCTTGAGCGCGCGCACGCCGTGAGTTTGGACGCGCACGTCGTCTGGATACTTGGTCATGATCTCTACGATCGCCGAGCCATCGCCAGCGTCACGCGCGAGCGCTCGCTTCATGATGCCAGATGGATCAACAGCCAGTGTTGGCACTGAAAGATGCGACTCCTCAGAGCCACGAGTAGGGTGCGCAGTCACTGGAGCCGACAGCAAGCCCAATCCACCACGTCGTCTTCGTCTATGTCTGTCTCGGCGCTCTGCTTTCTGGCACCGAGGCTGCGCTTGTAGCAGGGCCGTTTTGTGCTCGTCATCGCTCACCAGCTCTGCGTCTTCTGCTTCAATCTCGTCCGTTTCCACTTGCTCGTGCTGTCCAAGGGGCACTCCGGTTTCCAGATCCACCGACTCGTCGATGCTCAGCGCTGCGACGACGAACTCCACGAGAGCCTCGCTAGTCTCCTCGGTCGTGAGCTGGTTGGCCATGTGCTCGTGGCAGAGCGTGAGCATCGCGCGCGCCGTCTTCATATATATGACGATGGCGCGCAAGAAGTCGAACGCACGCTCAAGCGTCGCGCTACCGCGGACTGGCTGGTCGCCTGCGCTCTCGCCGTACAGCAACCGATAGAGCTTCTGCTCGAGGGTCTCGATGGGAAGATGGTCAATCTGGTGGAACGACAAGATCCCCAACGGCGGTGCGAGACCGGCCGGCAATTGGCGGAGAAGACAGGCGATTGTTAGCGACATGGGTAGGAACGACGCGTCAGCCGGCTGCTCG
The DNA here is from genome assembly GCA_023336445.1 of Pythium dissimile. NCBI lineage: Eukaryota > Oomycota > Peronosporomycetes > Pythiales > Pythiaceae > Pythium > Pythium dissimile. Next base: position 13,200 of record JAADWZ010000623.1, read on the forward strand.
TGCTTGATGCGAGCCTGCCGCTCCAGCAGCAGCATATGTGCGGCAACGTCGAGCATGATTTTGGCGATTGGATTTTCACAACGACCCTTCACACGCGCTCCAGGGTTTCGTTAACAGATTTTATGAATTAGACCACCGTAGACTCGTCATTGACTAACCACATAGTAGCTCGGTGTAGGAGTTCAAGTTGGTGGGCGTGGGCGTGAGCCTCGACGGTCAGATCGGCGAGAGCATGAAGTGGCATTTGTTCATTTTCTGCTCGACCGAATGGGAGAACGTTGTCGCCAGCCAGAGCAATTGTAGGCAATGCAGTCGCGAGTCCAGCCGCAAGAGTGCGAACAGCCACGAGCTGAGGCACGAGGTCCCAAGACGAAGTGAATTCGGAGACTGCTTTGCTACTTGAAGGCGGTGGACGAGCCGCGCGCTCGAGGTCGCCACGAAGCTTCTCAGTTGACGTGGCGAGCGCTTTTAGCTCTCGAATCTCTCGCGTCACGTTGTCGAGAAACAGCGTTGGGAAGGTCAACTCGAGGCGGCTACTGTGCGACTCGACGAAATCCACGACCTCCTCCGGGTCAATACACACGAAGTCAAGAGGAAGTGTCGGTGGGGGCGGCCGCGCTTGCTGCGTTTGCTCCACCCCACCACGACGCTCTAGATATCCCACGAGCACGAGCACCGATCGCGTAATCTCTCGCTCCACTACTCGGAGATCAGTTGAGTCCTTCCCGAGCTCGCCGAACACCCGGCGCGTAGAGACGTTCAGTGAGCGCAAGCACGTCGCAGTGGCTTTGCTCGTCCAACTGAGTCGCACAGCCTTCGCCGCAACCGCAACCACCAGCGTCGCCGTGCGCGCGTCATCGTCAAACTTCACTTGGACCGCAGGGTCTTCGTTTGCCTCCACGCAGCTTTCAGTCGTGATAGAAGTTTTGATTTTGAGCGACTTGGCCAAATTGACGATGATGTCTTGCTGGACGTGTTGCTCCGAGCGACGCCCCTCTGCGAGCAGCTTGCTCGCGGTGGCAAAGCAGTCAGTCCACACGTCGCACAGCACGTGGGCGACAATCCACCACCACACTGGAGCCTCAATCCTTCCGTGTACTAAAGCATCCCGACGAGCGATCAGCCACTTGAGAACATGGAAAACAGAGCGAACATTTGCCATCGCCACAGCAGGGCAATGGCCGAGATTTTGAATGCATGCGTTGTCGGTTCGAATGTGCTCTATCAGTCGAGAAAGCACGGCGGTGAAGGAATCTTCGGGATCTTGGGTAGATTGATCCACAAAGGACACCCAGGCCGTGTGAATACAGCTCTCGACAACTTGACGGCCGTCGAAAACCCCCACCTTGGGGCTCGCGAGGTCCTCAACCAACGCGTTGGGCAGCTCAGCATGGACTCCAAGAGCGTCAGCAACACCGTCGACTGAAACGCTCAGTACTTTCTTGTCGTACTTGGGGTCGAGTGACAAGAGCAGAGCTCGCAGAAGCTTCGCTACGTCGTCCTTGGATTCTGCGGACTGGTGCAGCGCAAGCGTAGCGACATGGAACTCTTTCTCGTCTCGGTATCGGTCGACCGGCACACGCACACGCACTCGCAACGAAGCAGGAAGTTTGTCACTGCGAGGAACTCCCACTGTGAGCTGAATGGAGTAGGCCCAAGCCATCTCCATCAATTGACCGATCCGCTGCAGGCTCGAAGCCACCAGGGCCCGAGCGTGCGCGACGACGGCAGAGCGGTTCAGAGTGACCTTGTTCGACATATACGTCACGTCGCGCAGAGCAGCGATTTGGCTAAAGCCGAGTCCAGCAGCAAACAGATTCGCGACGTCTTCGAGATCTCTCACGCGGCGGCACTCGATCGAGTAGTGGGTGATGGGTCCAGTTTCATCTGAGTTCGCGCTTGTTGTGGCCGCGACGGGGACCAACAGCGGCTCGCTGGGGTCCATTGCCACTTCCGCATCTCGCGACGCAAAATCTCGCGCTGGGATGTCGATCAGCGACGCGAGCACGACGTCAACGATCGTCGATTTGACCAGCGTCGGCAGCAAAGCCGTCTTAGCAGCGTCTTGTTGCCCAGCAGCGCCAGTCGTCGCCTGTGCGGCAGCCACAATGGCGGCTTTGGTCGTTCCATTCGCTCGCTTTGGCGTCGCGGGCGTCGCGACGATGACTTGTCCATCACCAGCAGATGGCTCACCGAAGAACACGCTCAAATGGTGCGACGCGCTAGTTTCGTCCCTCTCGGTGGCGCTCGGGCCTCCGCCCGCTGCGACTTCCTGCTTGGCGAGCTCCAGCAGCTCCGCGTACTCAGCCCACTTGCGCCCGTGCTGCTGCAGGTGGTGCGAACGCATGTTATCCGTGCGGAACGGATACTTCCAGTGCGCGACGTTGCGCGTGCGCGCGCGGCTCTTGACGGTCTGGCCGGCCTTGTTCACGGGCGGCGCGCCAAGCGGCTCTGGCGGCTCGCGCCCGAAGCTCACGCAGAAGCGGCATTCCGCCAGCAGCGCCTCGCCCGAGACCGCGTCCACCTGAACGGGACGCACGCCAAAGTCACGCGCGAACTCCGGTCGCCATGGGTACTCGCGGCGCACGCGCTTGGCCGGAGGGGCAGCAGTGGGGATGTCCGCGGGCTGTGCGATGGTCATTGAGCTGGGAGGTTGGCTTCAGGACGTAAGGTGTCCTATTCTAGCCGAATAAGGAGAAGAACATGTCCTGGAACAGACCACCACCAAGTTTTTTTTCAAAAAGTCGAAGATTTTGTCCAATTGGGGATATCAATTTGATTCTTGAACCCAATTTGTTTTTAAAAAGCAATTAGTTTTTTTGAAAAAAACATGTACAGTTGCTACCCTTTATAAGGACCTACGATATAAGAGCACTATCGATATAAGAACATTTATGTCGTGTACAGAACTGCGCCTTACAAATGTCAAGTCTAATTTTGTGACTGGACGCTACAAGGGCCCATGAGCATAAGGACTTGGAACGGATGGACCAAACTGCATGGCAAAGACCATCTGTGGGCGCCGAACGAAAGCAGGTTGGACAACAAGCTGCCAGCCTCGTTCTGGGCTCCTCTTCACCATGGTGCGCACAACTCTCACGTTTAACCAGAAGCAGAAGCTCCTCCAGCACTACAAATACAACCCCGGTCTCCGCCACCAAGACTTGGCGTGCTGGGCGTTGGCGGAGTTCGGGAAGACCATCGGGCGCTCCACAGTCACCCGAATCTTGACTCGCCCTCCTCCCACGGCGTCCAACATGGACACGAAGCGGCAGCGTCGGCAGCAATATCCTGAGATGGAGGAGCTACTAGTCG
>JAADWZ010000624.1:0-16260 GCA_023336445.1 Pythium dissimile
CACCACACACGCCCTTGCAGTATGACGACGACCAGCGAGATGGAGATGGAGATGGTGGCGGCGCGGCTCGCGCGTCTAGAGGCGACGGTGGCGCGGCTCTCGACCGCTGTGGACGCGTTGGCGGACGATTTGGTGGCGCGCGTGGCGGCGGCGGTCGAGGCCGCGCGACCACTGGTGGTCACCCAGCGCGAGCTGCACGCGGCGGTGGAGGCGGCGATGGGGACGAGCGGCGCAAGAGGCGACGAGACGACCGCGCCGACGACGATGACGACGTGGACGTGCAGGCGACGCCACCGCCCGTGGTTGAAGTGAACTAGGCGCCGACGACGCGGACCGCAAGAAGTACGAGACCACTCTGTGGGACAGATGAACGCGGCGCCAACCCCAACGATGACGCAGCTCATGGACGCAATGATGCCCACGCCACCAACGCGCACGCTGTCGATGCTCGACATGGCCATGCCGATGCCTGCGCTTCAAGTGAATCCACCGCCTGCGTTGCACGCTCAGGAGGCAAGTCTGCCACCGACTTTCAACGCCTCTTTAGCTGCTTCTGTGTCGCGTCCTCCAGCGACTGAGCCACCGCGTCCAAGTATAAGTACCAAGACTCTGTCCAAGCCACATGCCGTGACGCCCCCCCAGTCAAATGGAAGTGTGGTTCCTACTGCTGGTGCAGCTCCGGCAGACTCGGACGGGCGGCTGTACCTGTGGGGCAACGCGTGGCACCACCTTCCAGAGGACTTTGAGTTCTTCAAAGTCTCGCTCGAGGAGATGTGGCGCCAGTGGTGCTGCAGCGTGCCGAGCCAAGGCTTCCGACCGCTTCGCCAGATCCAAACGAGCGACATCGCGTCGCTCAACAACCGCAAGCGGCTCTCGGACCTCAAGTTCCTCATGTAGCACATGAAGCAACAGCTTCAAGAGCGAGGCGTGTGGAAGGAGACGCCGAGCGAGGCAGAGACCAGCCAGATGCTCCACGCCTTGCGCGACACGATTCCGTTCACGGGCGCGACGGGCAAGAATGGCCAGAAGCGCGAGCTGGACGAGCTCAAGTGGCACTCGGTTGTCACGTTGCTGCGCACCGCCAACAAGAAGGCTCGCAGCCCTTGAATAGACGATCGACATCGAGTGGTATGTTCGGCGTTTGCGTCAGGCGGTAGGATTTTGAATGTTTCTTATCTCGTCAACAGGGAGTGTTGGTTCTACATGGTCAAGAGGCGCTGCTTGTCCTTCGCGAGTTGTGCCAGCGCCTGTGTAGCAAATCCTTGTGAATCGTTGGTCGGGGTCGCGCACGTTGGCCAGAATCCGCAGGTGACGCAGAAATCCTGTGCCTCGTGCGACAGCTTGAAGCGGCACGCGGGGCAAAAGCCCTTGGCGCTCGTGGGGTCGTCCGAGTGGGGGCTTCGCACCTTCGAGACGGTGGACAAATCGCCGTCGAACGCCTCCAGGAACGCGCGGAAGAAGAACAGGTGCTCGTGGTCGCGCACAAACACGCCGTGGGTCTGCATCGCATCTCGCTGGGCATCGTCGAACTCTTCAGCCGAGCAGTAGTCGTCAAAGTACCCCATGCGCAGTGCCGTCGTGCCAGAGCCTTCTTCGATCGGCTGCTTCCACCGCCACTGGGAGAAGCTCTCTGGAAATGCCTGTCGCATCACCAGCTTGCCAAAATGCACCTCTGGGCCCAGCACGGGCACGGGCGTTTGCTCGCCGATAAGGTCGCTTTTCTTGAGCCTTTTCGTGAATGCCAGCACGCGCTTGTCGAGAAACGGCGCGATTACGTCGATGTTGAACGCGCGAGCGAGCGTCGGTGCCGTGAAGCCCATCACATCCATGATCTGGTCGCGGTAGGCAAGCATCTTGCTTTCTTCCATGTTGGCGTAGAACCCGTAGCCGCAGAAGATCTCGTCGGCGCCGTCGCCCGTGACGATCTGGCGGACGCCCTGGCGCGCGGCTTCTTCAAGGGTCGCGTAGATGACGAGGCTGTTGCGTAGCTCCATCGGATCACAGGTCACCAGCAGTTTGGCCACGGGCATCGCGTGCTGCAGCAGCTCGTCCAGCGTGCGCTCGAGGATATGCTGGCTGCCAATGGACACGTCTTTCAGCCGATCAAAGATGCCGCGAGCGTAGTCGGCGTCCTTGGCGCACGGATCGGCTTGGACCGTGAACGCGTGCTTGAACTGGAGAATGGGCCGCGCACCGCCCGTCTTGTCCAGCGCAAACACGCCGTCGCCGAGCTCACACTGCCACGGCTGCGCGCTCGCCTCGGCGATGATGGACGTGTCCAGCCCGCCGCTGAGCGAGATGGCGTCGATGCCGTCCGGATACGGTTTGGTCCACTCCTGCAGCACTTTCTGGAACAGCTCCCGGAACTTCACGGCGGCCTTGCACGGCTGGTCGCGCAAATAGTCGGTGCAGAGATTCTGCTGCGTTGCCTGCACCACCTTAGCCAGATACTTGAGGTCTTTGGTGTAGTGGTAGAGGATCTGCTCGTTCGAGTACATCATCGGGTGGTTGGGCGCGACTGTGATGCGAGGTAAGACCCACGTGCGCCATGCGTCTGGCAGGATCTCGGTGGGCTTGTCTTTGGAAACTTGGCCCAGCGCCTCGTCCATTTGCGCCGCCAGCAGCGCGTGCAGCTCGTCATCGTGGCCGCACTCGGCCGGCCGCGGAGGCGGCAGCAGTGCGTCATCGCCCTCCTCCTCATGATCCTCCGGAATTCCTTCGAGTGGAAAGACTAACGCGCAGCGAAATGCGAGCCACGGGCCCAGCACGGGATGCAGACACATCTGCGACGGCTGCAATACGAGGACTGGTTAGATTCATACAGCATGGCTGCAATTCACTGGTTAAGCAGGTACGCACGGCACAGCGCGAAACGGCGCGCGCCGCGACCGCCATTTTCTGCGCGAGGATCATCTTGCCCGGCTCCGTGTCGGCCACCCAGTAAGTCTACGATTGGTTCAAATCAGCGCCAACGATCCAATGCGCCCCCAATAACTGATCCCCCCATCCCCCCAATCCAATTGGTTATCGTACCTGCACCGGTGGCGGGATCTGCTCGGCCTCGCACACGGCGAGGACGTTGGCCACGCTTTGCCGTACGTAACGATCCACGGGATCCGCGAGCACGCGGCCTTCGCGCTCGATCTCGTCGGCCACATGCGTCACAAACGGCGGCCACAGCGCGCGAGAGTTGCCCACGAGCACAAGCAGATGCGACGAGAGCGGCGATGGCGACGGCGCCGCTTCCACAGCGGCAGCAGCAGCAGCGGCAACGGTGAGCGCATCGATAGCATCGCTTGGCTCGGCGGAGGCGGTGGTGGTGGTGGTGGTTGTGGTGGTTGTGGTTGTGGTTGTGGTGGCAGCGGCGGTGGGCAGCGGCAGCGTGAAGCGAAGATCGGAGGCGGGAGCGTCGGTGTCAGCGAGCAACGCGTTGTAGCGCTCGAGCGTGAGCGGGATGACGACATCCAGTCCGCTGTTGGCAATACAGAGAACAGATGCGTAAGTGCGATGGTGTGCAGAGACAGGCGCAAGCAGTCCACGCACGCGGGCGAGAGCGAGCGCCGCAGGAACGCGACCGCGCGCTTTGCCGGCGTCGCCATTGGAGGTCAATTGCGAGTTGAGTCGCAATTTGCGCCGTCAGTCACTTCATTGGATCATGTTTTTGCAGAATCAGATCAGGAGGTCTGGTTCGAGGAACCAGACTCAGATCGTGGGTTGTGCGTTTTAGCAACCTACTGATATAAGAGTGTGTACCCAACTGAACCGGTTACCCACTTCTTCAAAGCAACCCTACAGCATCGTCTCGTCGACCACCTCGCCGCCTCGCTCTTCCAGACGGCGCTTCTTGCCGCGACGCATCGTATTCAGCGCCGTGCTCCACGCGATCTCCTTCTTCTTATTGGTCGCCGACGTCGTGCACAGCGGCAGCTGGTGCTGCAGCTTCTGAAAGATCTCGGCGGCGTCCGCGGGCGTCAGCTTGGGTTTCCACAGGCCGTTGCTGCTGGCCATAAACTCGATGGGCTGCATCGCGCAGCGCAAGTCCGACAGGCGGCGGTTAGCCATCTTGTTGGTCAGCTGCTTGTGCGTGATGCTGCGAAAGGGCGGCAGGTGAAGCTGCGCGTCGCCGCAGCACCACTTCTCCCACGCGGCGGCGACGCTCACATTCGTTGGCACCTCGAAATCTGCCGGCAATGGCTGCGTGGACGTTGGTGTCGCTTGGTGCTCACTGACGGGCGACGGGTGCACAACCGAGGCGGTGGATGGCACTTGGATCCAGGCTGTGACCGATGGAGATGGGTTCGCTTGATGTCGCGGTGGGTAAACGCCGGCGTCGACTAGAGTCGGCGGGCGCTGCGGTGGTGCTGGCTGTGGCACGGCGTCCGGAAACTGACGGAGCTGCAACTGCACTGGCGATGTCGCGGGGGCAGCGCTCAAGCGCAGCGCTAGCGGACGAGTGGCAGTCGAGACCCGCGCTGACGGAACAGGCGGAGGAGCCGGCAGCGACGCGATCGTGGTGCCCGAGCCGATCAAACTGCCAAACGACAGTAGCGGCGAACTCATTTCGATCGAACCGCCGCTTGCACTGCTGCGGGAGCTCACCGATGACTCTTGGGACGTCCGCACATCCATGAGATGACCTACGCTCTTCTCCTCCTCCTCGTCCTCGACTTGGTGCTCCTCCTCGTCCTCGCTTTGGTTCTCGTCATCAGAGCACTCCACAATCGCTGGTTTCTTCTTGTCAGCCCTGTCCTCCGCCTCCTCCCCCGTCCTCCCCTCCTCCTCCCCCGCCATTTGAATCGCGTTCTCCTCCATAGCTGTCGCAACACCCCGCGTGACTGCGCTCTCCAATTCCTCGACCGGCGCCTTGACCACCAGCACCGCCCCCTTGCTCGTGAGCTCGCGGAGAACGTTCTCCGCCACCGCTGCCACTGCCCGTTTGAGCGCACGGATCTCCGCTTCCATCGCCGCAACGCGCGCTTCCATGTTCTTCGTTTTTGGTGGTGGTGTTCTCCACTTGAGCGCAAATGCGGTTCGGTTGGCGTGACACCAATGTTTCCTCTTCCCGTTTTTTGGAATTTTGCCGCCCCCATTTGCGTGGGCAACTTCAACTTATACATGCATTTACGTATAGCTTTATCCGGAATAGACGCCATTGTGTATAGCTGCCCACTGCAACTTCAACAAGAGGAGCTTTGAGTTGGAGCGTTGGAGTGGGAGTCCAACGGATCCATTATCATCCCCCCCCCCCTCCCTTTCATGTGCATGGCATTCCACCATTCCACCTGTGTGCCACAATGGTGGGAGCGGTGGAGATTCCGCTGACAGATTCAACCTAGTCGACTTGAAGCGGTAGCCAATCAGCCTGGACTCAAGCCGAGCTACTCATTGAGTTAGGTTGAGCTACGCCGCACTTGTCTGGGACACGCCATCTGTGTCTCTCCAACTGGCGGCGCCGGGTCAGATTGCTCCAACTCAAGCTGAAGAACTTTCCGCACTTGCACAGTTCCAGCGACAAAATGGAAGAGCTGCGGCGCCAGCACGTGATCGGAGGCGAGCTCCTGCTCTGCGCGATCCTCGAGCTCGTGATCGTGCGCATCGGCTATCGAATCGATCGAGGCAAAAGCGCGCCGTATCTGTCGGCGGCCGCCTGGGCCATCGTGCTTGGCGTCTCGGTACGGCCACCTTAGCTCTTTGCGTGTGAGAGATGCTGGCCTCATCGTCTTGTAACGAACAACCGTGTTGCTCGCCAACCAGTCCGGCTTCGCCTTGTCGCTGATCTCGAAGACGGCTAGTGCTGGATGAACTGGTGAGGCGGTGAGGAGTGGGGGGAAATGTAACTTTGTGCTGTGGGTGATTGCATGACCAGAGAGCGAAAGACGCCGGGCTCGACCCTCAGATCATTTTCTTCGGGCTGCTCCCGCCGATCATCCTCGAAGCTGGCTTTTCGGTCAAGCACCGCGCGTTTTTCGCCAACTTTTGGGACAACTTCCTGCTGGGCATCGTCGGCACGCTCTTCTCGACCGCCGGCATTGCGCTTGGACTGTACTGGCTCGGGCGCTCGCCACTCATGGTCACTGGTCTCAGCCCCGCCGAGGCCCTGCAGTACGGCACGCTCATTTCCGCGATCGATCCCGTCGCGTCGCAGCTTGTACTCCGCAAGAGCCACGTGCCGGGGCTGCTGCCCGAGTTGGTGTTCGGCGAGCGATCTCTGAACAACGCGATCAGTAAGTTAGTGTACTTACTGTTTCTCTACGGTGGATGGGAGTGATTCAACTGGGTTATTTCCTTTTTCCATCCAGCGGTTGCGATTTTCAATCTCTGCCAGGAGCGCGTCCAGAGCGGCGACACGCGCGTATCGTTCAGCAATGGCATGGTGCTGCTGGCTGAGCTGGTCGGCGTCGGCGGCGGCTCGCTGGTGCTGGCGGGCGTCGTGGGCTTCTCCTCCGCGTACTTGTTGAGGGTCCGTACGCTATCACATACAATGATCCGTTTCGCGTCTAACGCGGTGCCGCTGTAGAACGCCGACGACGCGCTCAAGCAGCACCCCGTGTACGAGATCTCGATCCTGCTGCTGTTCGCGTACGCGTCCTACTTGGCGGGCGAGTTTTTCCACTTGAGCGGCCACTTGGCCGTGTTTTTTAGCGGCGCGTTCATCCGCCACTACCACATGCACAACATTTCCCACGCGAGCGCCACCACTTTCAAGCACTTGCTGCGCACGATGGCGTTCCTCGCTGAAAACTTCATCTTCATCTATCTCGGGCTGAGCTTGTATGGATGTGTGTGGGTTCCACCAGTCTCCGTTTCCAGTCTAGATGGCAGGACTGACTGGCAAACCCGTGCGCTGTGTGGTAGACTCGGATCGATTTCGGTGGGAGTGGCGCTTTATCGTCGTGAGCTTCGTTGTGTGTCTTATGGTGCGAGCGTGCAGTATTTTTTTGCTTTGCTCCACCGCGAGTCTCTGGCGAACGCACGCGATTCCGTTCAGCTACATGGTCGTGCTCTGGCTCTCAGGGCTTCGAGGAGCGATCGCGTTTGGGCTGTCGCTCAACGTGCACACGCTGGAAAGCGATCCGACCCACGCCGCGATCATTCGAAGCTCCACGATCTTCACCGTGCTGTGCTCGACCATTGTGGGTGTCTCCTCCGTTCGTGAGCAGTGCTACTTCTTGGATACGATGTCACTGATGAAAAAGGATGATCTGTCTGCTGAAATCAGGTGTCCACGTTCATGATGGGGCCGTTGGTGCGGTGCCTTGGACTAGCGCACACGTGCGAGACGCACGCTCACATGCGCCCTCACAACCCAGAGCAAGCGCCGCTGCTCTCTTCCACCAGCGAGGAAGAGGCCGCGTGGATTCGCGACGCGTGGACCGAGTTTGACGAGCGCAACCTCCAGCCGTATTTCGGCCACGGCAGGTGCCGAAACGACAGCAACGAGCCCGAAGGCAATAACGAGCCGTCGTAGTGACCAAATGCAGCTGCATTTCGGTCTGTGTAACGGAGACAGCCGCGGCCGTGTACGCTCTTGGTTTCATCTGGCGAACTTCTTTCACGAATGCCGAGCTGGTCTTATGCAACTGCGGTGTGTTGAGCTACTTTTTGTTGTTGTTGTTGTTGTTGGCACTCGTACAATCAAGCGTTTCACACTGTTTTGCGGATGGTAACCGCCCCCCCCTTCCGAACAGAAGATCCTCGGTATCACGTCTGCGCGGAATCATCGAAAGCTGCCGATGACCACTTTGTTGGGGATGCCCGTGCTCGTGCTGCTGCTCGGTGGCGAGATGGTTGGCGTCTTGGAGCAGCAGCTGCGCGAGAAGAAAGTGGCTTTGGAGCGCCGCACGCGCGTGCGACACGACGTGATTGGCGCGCTTCACGACCCCACGTTGACGTCGGCGCTCTTCGAGCCGCAGCGCATGCACTCCGCGTGGGCGATACGCGCGTTGTTCGGGCGGCTAGCGAACGCGTCGTCGTCTCTCAGCGTCAACGCGTCCACCATGGATAAGCTCTACGATCGAATGCGACGCGGTGCCAAGAGGCAGATCTTGATGTGCGCTTCCGCCGACGAGGTGCTACAGATCACGATGGACTCGATGGTCATCTGCAAGCAGCTGGTCGAAGACAGTGATGGCGATGAAGATGGCATTATTGCTTGTCTCATCGACGAAACGATGTTGACCACTCTGCAGGTCGGACGGTGACATATTGAACTTGGTCGGTTGGTCGATCTGCTGAACTGAGCTGCGAGTTGTGTGTTTGGACGGCAGACATACAGAGATCGATGCCCTGCGGATTGGTTCTTGCTCAAGCAGCTTTTCTGTCGCTTCTTCCAGGACATGCCAACCAAGTCGGCATCCCTTGTTTGCGATGACGACAGTTCGTTGCTAACATCGGGACGCACTGCGTCTGGAGGGCGAGTTCCTGGATCTGTACTGTATTTCGATGGAGGCGTGATGAACAAGGAAGTGAAGTTTGCAATATCCAGCGCGGAGAATGTTGTCGAGGGCTCTCGGTTGTCTGTGGTGGAGCGCATGCTTGTCTCGGACAAAAGTGCCATTAAAGATGCCGCTCAGTTGAGAAAAGCCTCCACTGGTGCCAAGTGTAGCCACAGTAAGTTCGTACGAGAGTGCAAACCACACCGCGAACTGAAAGCTTCGGCAAGCGACGAGCTCCGTTTGCTCGCTGATCTTGTTGGTGTGTCGGGAAGATCTTGCGACGGTCGGCCGCCACTCACACTCGACTTGTTCAGCGACTCGAAAGACGAAGAGGACGACAAAAAGCCCGTGCCGACGGTTTGGATCGACGCGCGTGGCGACAGCAAAGAGATCTCGGCACTGAGTGATAAGTGGCTTGACACCAAAGCTGAGGACAAGCGCGAAGATGACGATTTGCTAGGCTTGATGGACTCTATGGCCTGAATGTTGAAAGAGACCCATGTTTCAACACACGTCACACATTTTGCTGGTCTCCAGTGACGGTTCCAATCTTGTCACTGAACCGGTTCGCCGAGAAGGCGTCTGAGCGGACCGTTGCAGCAGTACAATACGACGCTTCGCGGATCGCAATTCCGTCGATCTTCAACCCTCGCAATCGCGTGTTTGACTTGGGCAGACGTGAGACCGCCAGGCGGAGAAGAAGACGCGAAGATGGTAGGCTCGCTGCTGGTGATGCCGCTGCTGGTGATCAACATGGGCGCCGAGATGATCTACGTGCTGGACCAGCGCCTCAAGGCGCAGAACATTCCACGCGACAAGAGCTCCAAGGTGCTCGAAGACATTCTCAAGACCATGCACAACGACAAGTTCATGACCGAGCTCTTCAAGCCGCACCACATGTACTCGAACCTGTCGACGCGGCAGATCTTCGACCGGCTCGCGCACTCGTCCATCATGCGGCTCAACACCAACAGCATGGACAAGCTCTACGACCTCATGCGCATGGGCTTCAAGCTGCAGATCCTCTCGTGTTCGTCGGCCGACGAGCTGCTTCACGTGACCATGAACCACTTGGCCACGGTCAAGGCTCTCATCGACGGCGACGACGTCAAGCGGCTGATCGACGAGACCATCCTGCTCACGTCGCAGACTTTCGGCAACCTCAGCGCCGCCGACTTCTTCCTGCTCAAACAGCACTTGTGTCGGTTCTTCCAGGACACGCGCATCAAAGTCTCGCTCTTCCTGCAAAATGGCATCCAGGGGATGGACGGCACGCTGTCCATCAAGTTTGACGGGCTCACGGCCTCCGGCGGCCGCGTGCCAGGTACTGTGCGGTACTTCGACGACGAAGGTGTCGTCGACGAGGAAGCCAACTTCGCCATCGCCACAGCCAACGACTCGGTCGAGGCACCCGACACGCCCATCCTCGAGCGCGACCAGCGCGCGACGCAGCTGGGCTTCAACATGTACGAGGCCGACGCCAAGGGCTTCAGCTTGACGGGCAAGTCGACGAAAGACATGATTGCGGCGGCAAAGCGCGATGGCGCACAAGGGCCGCATGAGCGCAAGCCTCATAAAGCGTTCAAGGCCACCGCCAGCGACGGACTCAACTTGCTCGCCAACCTCCTGGGCGCGTCCGCCATAGATACCGAAGAGCGCTCCTTCAAGATCAACCTCTTCCCAGACGACACGTCGCGCTCCAAAGACGACGACGACGACGAGAAACAAGTGCCAATGATTTGGATCGACGCGACGAGCGACCGCAAGGAGACGGATGCGCTGCGTGCTGAGCTCGACCACGCGGACGGCGACAAGGGTGAAGAAAAACGGGACGACGACGATCTGCTGCGACTGATGGACTCGATGACATAATCTCGTCAGCAAACACAAGCAATGTGGAGGCGCCAGCCACACAAACTACCGGTAAACAGCTAATCCAGGGCACAATTCACAAACTATATCTATGGATAAGATCATCCCCTCTTGTACATTTATGTACACCGGCATACCTCATCGCTCCTGCATCGCGTCGAACTGACTTCACATGGTGAGTGGACAAAATCACGACAGCCGCGTCGTGTGGAGACACTTCATGCACTTGTAGGCCTTGGCGCCAGCGGGAAGACTCAAGAGCGTACTGCAGTTCTGGCAGCGCATGACTTCTTGGGCTGCAGCATCAACAACAACAAGAGATGATTAGTATGTCAATCGAAGCGGCCCAAATGAAGTGTACGCACTCGTATTCGTGGAGAGTTTGGAAACGCCCTGGCACTGCGGACACTTGACTGCCGTTGCCGAACTTTTGACGATCAGGTGTTTGCTACAGTGGCCACACGTGACCATCTTGGTGTCCTTGATATCCAGATTGTTTTGCACTGCTGACAACGTGCGTGGCAGTAGTGATGGTCGGGGTGCAGCGGCGTCCAATTTATCGTCCGTAGCTCCCTGACGATCACTAAACGAAGATGAAGCAATCAAACGTGGCGGCGCTTTTCGCTTCACCACCGGTGACGAGCGGCAGTGAGGGCACGTGACTTCAGCGGGCTCGATTCCAACAGGGACATATAAAACACGCCCGCAGTTACCACACGGGTATGGCAATGTGTCTTCTTCTTCCTGGGTAGCTTCCATTGGCGACGGGTCGTTGACCACTTCAGGGAGCGGTGAGTTGCTCGAGGCGTCCTGTTGACCAGCAAATCGCCCACACGACCGGCAAGCTATCGAAGTCGGGCTGCGACCGACTGGAATTGTGACTGGATCGGAGCAATTGAGACAACGCACGGTGTACTCGGCCACAGTAGTGCTTAATGCACTGCTGACCGACGGGCGAATGGTCTCGAAAGGCGATGGCGCATTCGTACTCTCAACGCCCAACAACGACATAGTCTTGCGCGCGGTCGAACGATACGGGCGCAACTGGGTCTGTGTGCTCAGTTGAACGAGAGTTGTCGACAGACTCTGGAACTGTTCATGCTGGTAAATGTGAGACCTGGTCGAGTTCTTTGAGCAGGCACGCCGGATGATTGAAAGCGACGGAAACAGATCAGCCGACGTGTCAAACTCCACGATACCGACCACGACATAGAGCGCCAAATCGAGCAGCCACGCCGGGGTATCGACAGTTCCGCCGTGGTCCTTTGTTGTCCGAAGAAATTCACTGGCTACGTCTGCAAGCACGGCCATCGCCTCAATCGAAAATGATGACGAAGTCGGAGCGATGACGGCATGTGACTCGAGCAGCTCGCCGAAGTTGTCGAAATGGCCTGCATCAGCGGCTGCGGCCATCACTTGGTCATTTTGAATCATCGTCGTCAGACCTGCGCAAGAAAGCACAAACAGCTCCTCCGTTCCTCGACCTGGGAAAAGCGACACGACACGCTTGTGCACGCCAAAGATTCCTGCTCGAACCTTGACTTTCGCGTCTTCGTCCGCAAGCGTAGCACAGTCATCCAGTGAGATGACAGCGCACTCTAGGAACTGAACACCTGCGATCAGGAGGTGCTCATACTTAGTGATGATCGAGTCTGGCAAGCACATGTCGGATTCTTTGGACTCGTTGTCACTGGTTGCACCAGCATTCAACGACGTAAACCACTCGAGAAAGTCCAGAATGGGTGTCAGCAGCTCCGACATCTGCAGAATTTGTTCGCGTGCACTATGGGCAGTTGTCAGATCGAAAATAAGCGCACTGATGCGGGCGATGACATCGAGTTTGGCTTCGTCGACGCTTTCACCGGGCGGAGTTCCAACGCAGTCAGCTACAAACAGCGAGACAGCTCGCTCCAACGACGCCATGAACGCATCGCTTTCCATAAGCGCCTTCTTCCCGTCGACGGAGCAGCCGAGGATCGATTCGAACAGATCCAGCGAATTCTGCATTTCTTCTACTGTCGGATCTTGGGCCGTCTGTGTGATCAACGACAGCAGTGTGTTCACTCCATTTGTTGCAACCACGCGCTGGATATCGTACTCGAAGAGCATCGAGATGAGCACTTTCGCGTCCGACCGAATAGCCGCCCTCAAAGCGCCGTCGCCGTCCATTGTCAACTCGTCCTCGCTCGAAACGGTGTTCTGCTCTTCGATCAGCTTCATTACGGTCTCGATCGCGCCTTTTTTCACGAGCTTCGCGCCGAGCTCTTTGATGTGGGCTTGGCTGATAAGAAACTTGAAGATCTGCGGCAAGAACTGAAGCTCCGGGCGGTTTTTCGGTCGAAGCGTACCCATCAGGTACTCGGTGATCTCCGCCAAGAGCTCTTTTGCGTCGGCTGGGAGAGAGGACGAGTCCACTGTCGCCAAGAATCCGGTCAGTAGATCGCAGCGCTTGAACACTCCGGTAGGGTTCGTTGAGATTTTGATGTCAACGATCTGTTGGCCCATGGCGGTCAAGAATGTCACATCACGCTGGGTGTCGGAGCGCTTAATCTGAGCGAAAAACTCCGTTCTCATCTCTTCACTCACACCGTCGTGAAGAATGTTCACGGCGTTTTCTTGATGACGCTCGGTTCCTTTTTGCATCCAGTACACCAATGAGACTGCCCCATCCACGGCAATGCGCTCCATCTGGGTGTCGTCAAACGTCTGCCCATTCGACAGCAACAATGCCAGTGCCAGCACACCGACAACTGAGGAGCGGACATCGTCAACCACGAGAAAATCTGTGAGCACCGACACGAGAGTGCTGCGTTCCATATCAGTGAGGCCCTCCGCTAACTTAGATGGGTTGGCAAAGATGACTTCCGTGAGCTTGCGCGCCACTGTCACACGCACAGGCGGTCGCTGCGCCACGACCATCACCCGGAAGAGCCGCTCGATGTCGCCGCCTTCAACCATATCAAACCACAGCGGGCAGGTAGCAAAGTCCGAGTCGACGAGATTAAACACGATTTCTTCAGCGATCTGAGAGACCTCCTCCACCGATGAGAGCACGTTTTCAATGATAGCGCGAGGCAGAAGAGATCGGTGGTCGTACAAAATCTTTCGGAACTCAAGTGGATCACTGGATAAGTTGACGATCACATGGCCAGCAAGCTGAGCAATGGTTCGCTCTGATACCTCGAGAACATTGTAGCGGGCGTTCAGATCCTCGTACAACTGGACAAGCGCACCAAGAGAGGCACCGGATTCAAGAACAAGCAACCGAATTCGACGATTCTGCGTCAGCGACTTCAACACTTCGATGATGCGGATAATCGTCGAACATGTCAGCGTATCGTGGCTCTTGAGCAGCTCCAAGAGCGCAACATGAACGCCAGCACTGATGACCATGTTGGCAATCGCAGAATTGGAGATTTCTTGCACCAGCTCTTCCAACACGAAGAACGAATCCTCGAACACTTGGTGCGCATGTTCATCCACCGGACTGCCGTTCTCGTCCACACCAGCGGCCGCAAGCGTAAAATTTGGGAAGTGCTTGACCAGCGTGTGGACGAATTCGAGCCCAGTCGTGTCGGAATCAACGGCATACTCGGACAAGAAACAATCTTTCCAAACACGATGGCCGATGAAAACCCGGACGATGCCGATACCCGCAGCTGTGCGCTGTTCGCTCGGAGGTGACACAACCAAATATTCGGTGACTGCTTTAACAACGCCTTTCAAGTCGTCACCGACGAGATTTGCAACGTGTGAAACTGAGCTCTTGAGCACGACGTGCAGAAGCTGAAGCACGGCGTAGCTAGTACGCTTCATTGACTCGTCCAGAGTCTTGGCTGAATCGGTCCAACGCCGCAAACACGAGCTGAAGCCTCGAAGGAGGCCTTGATCGATCATTCTCGAGATCACATCAATGCCTCCGTCGAACGAAACACGAAGGCACTTCAGCGCGTGCACTCGGGTTGCATCGTCAGTCTCATTCGAGCTCGCCAAATCCATGAGCGGAGGGAAGTTTGCCGCGCTTGCCACAAGTTCTCGAAACCTCTCCATCAATCGACCCTTTTCCGGTGTGGTCGGCTCTGGCAAGTGCCGAGCGAGATCTTCCATTGACTGGATTTCCGTGATGTCCCCAAGCAAGGCTAAACTGCCAGCTTTGAGTCGCGTATCTCGGCTGTACGCGAGGACGAAGAGGGTGTCAAGCACCCCAACAGGAACGACGCGATTGTTTTCTACCATGGCGTGAAAAAACCGTAGCCCAGAGATGCGGTTTTCGTCTGGAGGCGTTTGTAAGAGACGCTGGAAGAATTCGCATGCGGTGCGATCGTCCGCGAGCGAGCCAAACAACGCCGGCTTGAACTCGCAAATGTTCATCAATGCTTGCGCCGCAAACGGAATCAGCGTCGACTTTCTCGAGAGAAGAAACGCAGACATAGCCGAGACGCATCCGGACGCCTCGATCACTTCGACAAATTCTTCGTTCGAATTGTCCGTGAAACATTTGATGATGCCAATGAGGCTTTTCTGGAAGTTGATCTCGCCTGTGAACTGACTGGGTCCGACTACACAGCCCTTGAGTTTGGTAGCGACCAGTTCAAGACCACCTTGCTCGTGGATGAGGCTGAACAAATCGTTTCCCGAGTCGGCGATGGATGTCCACGTTGCACACACGGTGTACAGAATCTCCGAGGCGATCGCACAGTCGTCTTCAAACTCAATAAGAATCATTAGCTCGTTGATAAACTCCTTCACGTGCTCCAGCGATGAGACGAACGAACGCTCCTGGGACACTTGGAGTAACACTTGAAACGAAAGCATGCGCGACCGGTGGTCGCTTTTCTGGAGGATCGTGATGAACGACGAAATCGAGTCAAGTGGAATCTGCGACGCGCCTGAGTCGGCGGGTGCCATGCTTGTCGCTCTTTGCATGTCCAAGATGTGGAGGCATTCACACAACGTGCTGAGAACTGCATCAAGTGCCGTGTCAAACGTGTCTTCAACCGCGACAGCAGCAGCAGCCGCAGCATCACGACTCGCGCCGAGTATGCTGTTGGACCGCCGATCCTGGAACTCGCCCACGAGGCTGCACATCAACGGGATGCCGCCGTTCTGCGCGAGCTCGAAGGTGTTTTCTGCGTTTTCCGTCACAAACCTCTTGAGGCAGCGCGCGGCTTCAATTCGAGAATCTACGTGCAACGCCGAGTCTGGTGCCAACATTTCTTGTAGCCGAAGGCTGGCACCGGCGGTTCGAAGAGCGTTTTGACATACAGTTGACTTGCTCGCGTGGAAGAACAATTTCAGAGCCTTCTTTTCCATTTTCGGTCGTTGAGAAACCCCATGCTGGAGCTCAAGTGCATGGCTTCCCAGCAGCTTGACCAAGACAGAGCACGATCCCGACTGTGCAAAGACTTCGCCAGCCGAGACCTCGTTGCCGGCGCTGTTCTCCAATGCCATTAGACTGGAGAGCATCTCCAACGCTGCCATCTGCAACTCATCGTTCTCCGTCACCAGTAGCTGACAGAACGAAGCAATACCACCGGCAGCTTCGATATCGTTCAGTTGCGCAATGCGATGAAGCCCCATGCCGCTGATAGATTCTTCCCGCCCGACCTTCAGCGCCGCCGCGAGCTGCATCAATTGCTCTCGTTTCTAGTTTCGAAAACACAGCACCCTGAAGTTAGTCATGTGACGTCCCACACGAAGCTGCCACGGATTGCTTACATCTACAGGACGGCCATTTTCGTCCGCAAGCAGGCGACGGAGACCAACAATGCTGAGAAAGTCTTCAGCCACGACGTTTCGGCTGCAGCGCACGCAAATCGGCACCTTCACCCCGTACGCCGCGTCTGAGATCGGCAACATCGAGCGGTTCGACGTGCATTCGCCGCAGAAAATCTCACCACAAAGGCGGCAGTGGTGCTATAATAGTCAGGCATGATCAGGTCAGCACACGAGG
>JAADWZ010000625.1:0-16230 GCA_023336445.1 Pythium dissimile
CACCACACACGCCCTTGCAGTATGACGACGACCAGCGAGATGGAGATGGAGATGGTGGCGGCGCGGCTCGCGCGTCTAGAGGCGACGGTGGCGCGGCTCTCGACCGCTGTGGACGCGTTGGCGGACGATTTGGTGGCGCGCTTGACGGCGGCGGTCGAGGCCGCGCGACCACTGGTGGTGACCCAGCGCGAGCTGCGCGCGGCGGTGGAGGCGGCGATGGGGACGAGCGGCCGCAAGAGGCGACGAGACGACCGCGCCGACGACGACGACGACGTGGAGGTGCAGGCGACGCCGCCTGTGGTGGAGGCGAACAAGGCGACGACGACGCTGTCGCCAGAAGTACGAGACCACTCTGTGACACAGATGAACGCGGCGCCAACGCCAACGGTGATGAGAGTGACACCAACGCCAACGCCAACGATGACGCAGCTCATGGACGCGATGATGCCCACGCCACCAACGCTCACGCTGTCGATGCTCGACATGGCCATGCCGATGCCTGCGCTTCAAGCGAATCCGCCGCCTCCGTTGCACGCTCAGCAGGCGAGTCTGCCACCGACTTTCAAGGCCTCTTTAGCTGCTTCGGTGTCTCGTCCTCAAGCGACTGAGCCACCGCGTCCAAGTATAAGTACCAAGACTATGGCCAAGCCACGCGTTGTGACGCCCCCGCAGTCCAATTGTACTGTGGATCCTACTGCTGGTGCAGCTCCGGCAGTCTCGGACGGGCGGCTGTATCTGTGGGGCAACGCGTGGCACCACCTTCCAGAGGACTTTGAGTTCCCCAAGGTCTCGCTCGACGAGATGTGGCGCCAGTGGTGCTGCGGCGTGCCGAGCCAAGGCTTCCGACCGCTTCGCCAGATCCAAGCGAGCGACATCGCGTCGCTCAACAACCGCAAGCGGCTCTCGGACCTCAAGTTTCTCATGAAGCACGTGGAGCAGCAGCTTCAAGAGCGAGGCGTGTGGAAGAATACGCCAAGCGAGGCTGAGGCCAGTCAGATGCTCCACGCCGTGCGAGACACGATCCCGTTCACGGGCGCGACGGGCAAGAATGGCCAGAAGCGCGAGCTGGACGAGCTCAAATGGCACTCGGTCGTCACTTTGCTGCGCAGCGCCCACAAGAAGGCTCGCAAAGAGTGAATGGAAGCGTGCTTGACATTCAGTGGTAGGTTCGGCGTTTGCGCCAGGCGGTAGATTTGAATGTTTCTTTATATCGTCAACAGGGGAAGGTTGATTCTACACCCCTGTTCATCCAAGCTCGTCCATTGGAATGGAACTGGAACCAATCCGCAACACAAAATTCTATGTTCAGACAGAGGCTGGATGGAAGGCGAACAGAGTACACGTATATTGATTTGGATTTCCCACACGAGGTGCTAACAGAGCAAGAACTTCTTCCACCCGAGGACCGTACGCAACCCTACGAGGCAACTACGCTTTGATCTACGCGTCGTGCTTTGTGGTCGAGTTCATGATCTCGCGCAGCTCCGAGTTGTTGTGGACAAGCTCGTCCACGGCAGCCTCAAGGTTCGGATCGATCGTCTCGCCGACCTGCTCCGCGACGATACGAGTGACGATCGTGTCGCAAGTCACGTTGACCGCGGTCTGGAAGCGGTCAAGGAACCAGTCGGTGGCGACGATGAACGCAAATGTCGACGGAAGCGGGATGTTGGGGAATACACTCTGCCAGATCGTCATGGTCATGACGATACCAGCCGCCGGCACCGGGCCAGAGCCGACAGCTCCGATCGTGGACACGAGAATGATGAGGAAGTACTCCACGTTGCCGATGATACTGCCAATGCCCTCGGCTTCAGCCATGAACACGATGGCGATCGGGTATCCGATAGCAGCGCCGTCCATGCCGATCGTGGCACCCAGCGACAACACAAAGCGCGAGAGCGTGGGTGTGATGACGCCCGTGGCGTCCATGCACTCCATCACGACCGGAAGCGTGGCCATCGACGAGGCGCAGCCCATCGCGAACACCTGGGCGCGGAACATCTTCTTGATCCAGGCGTACGGGTTGCACTTGACAAACGTGCGGAGCAGCAGCGGGTAGAAGATGTACACATGGACAGCGAGCGCGATCAGGTCGCAGATCACAAACACGCCGACATCCGTGACCAGCACGCCCAGGTCCTTCTGCACGGCGATGGACGACGCGAGCAGCGAAATGATGGCAAACGGCGTGCACTTGATGATCCACCTGATCATGGTCATGAATACGATGTTGATCTCGCGGAAAAAGTTGCCCACAAGCTTCATGTCGCGGGGCAGCATCGAGATGGCGATTCCGAACGGGATCGAAAACATGATGATCGACAGCAGCGTGCCTTGCGAGAACGCGGACGTGATGTTGTCCGGGACCATGGCCTGGAGCTGGCCCTGGAGCGCCTGCGTGAGCGACCGCTTGAGGAACCCCGCCTCGGCGGTCGCAAACTTGCCGTTGATGTCGGTGACCACAAACTTGGCCGCCTCCGAGAACGTTGCCGTCGTGTTGTACGTCTCATCGAACGCACACGCGACCGAGTTGTTGACCTGGGTCAAGTAGGAGCCTTCAGCATCGCACTTGAGTGCGAACTCAATGGGCAGAGCAGCCTCCTCCTTGACGTCGTTGCCGAACCACGGACGGAAGATGAGCACAGCGATAAGGCCCTCCGTGCACGCGACGACCGTCGTGGTGAGGTAGAGCAGACCCGTGCGCCAGCCGATCGAGCCGGCCTTGCCAACGGCGAGCATGTCGGCCATGCCGACGATCAGACTACAGAACACGAGCGGGGTGACGAGACACTTGATCGCACGGATGAAGAGATCACCGGGCACGCCGATCCACGAGACCAGCTCGTCGGTCGGCTCGGTCTGCTGGATGAGGTAGCCGATCACGATACCGAGGATCGCGCCAGCCACGATGCCGGGCACTCCAAAGAAGTGCTCCCAGAACTTGGACGGCTGGGTCTTGGGGGCTGGAGCATGGCTGTCCTTGTGCAGATCGGCCACGGACGGCGTCTCGATGACGTCGTACTTTGGGGACACGGGTGCCATCACGTGAGGGCTTCTTCTGTTGACGGACGGTGGGTCTTGCGAGGACGGCGGCGAATTGAAGAGTGAGCACACACGAGAGGCGGGAGTGAGGGAGGAAGTGAATGGAACGAGAAGGAAAAAAAATCGGGATCAAGCTCTGTTCCCGTTTCTCTTTTCGTGTTTGCAAGGGTCCGAGATGGAAGAGCCACCAACATGCACAGTGGGAGCGGAGGAGGAGACCCTCGGCCACTACAGCCTGGAAAAAGAGGAGCTCAACCGAGCAGTTGAAAAACAGTACTGTGTGCAATACTGGACTGATACACAGAACAGAACCATTAATCACCCACAACAGACGCGAAAAAGGGCTAGGGGGAGGACAGAGGGGGATGGGGCGGGGCAAATTATGCCCTCTTTCAGAGATACATAATTTGCAACGAGTCTTTGTTTGGCAAAGTTCGTGCGATCTTCAGGAGGCGTGGCCAAGAACGACAAACATGTGCGGGACAAAGTGATGGGGCGTAAATCAGAGAGAGCCAGAGACGAAGAGAGTGGGCCTCTCGCCTAAAAGTGCACAAACTCAAATCTTGACGGATCGGGTTCACTGGCACAGAACCAGGCCAGACCGGTCAACACAACCACAGCAACAGTTTTTTTTTTTTCAATCATTGTTCACGGTACAGTAGGTAGCATACTTTACTGGAGTCTCCTGTGTGCACAGTGCAAAAAAGAAGTGTGTGCACATTGCACACACATCTTACTATCGAACGGACAAATCGAGTCTAGCCTCTCGAGTCTAGCCTAGACTCCCGAGACGAACCTGTGGGAGTGGGTTTATTTATATCTTCGACTCGCCAAGTTGACAGCCAGCAGCTGCGCTTGCGTGTTGGAGTGTTGGAAACTATATAAGTCGCCGAGGGAGTGACCAGTCTCGATGCACAAACACGAGAATCATAGCAAACTCCTACTATGTTAGAGAGAGAGGGGAAAGGAGGAAAATACATTCGGTTCGTTGGCGGCTGCCCTCCACGGTGGAGTCCACCCACCGCAGCCTGCTAGTCGCACGTAGGCTGCGATACAAATGAGACCTCAGCAAACCAAAGAAGCCTAATGACTTTTTTGAGGTTTTGATAAAAACATGATCAAAGCGTAGCATGATAATTTAGAATATACCTCTTTTTGTGCAAAAGGGGACAGAGAAAGTTTTTAGCTTCCATAGATCTTCTGCTGTCAAAAACATGAAACAACCTAATTCTTTTCAGTTTTAAGAATGTAAAAACGAAAATAAACATATTCACTGAAATCTTCACAAAAAATGATTAAGTTGGGCGAACGAAAAAGTTCAGAACTTTTCGAGCTCCGTATAGGTGGGCTAGGAGAATGACCACAATTTAGTCAATATGTCGCCTACAGACATGCTCAATAGATTAATCAATACCTCTCTTCACGCCCATCCCAGAACTAAGAGCCGAGGTTTTAAAACCTCGGCTCATTAAAATCGATATGGCTACTGTGGTTTGTGGGTTCTCAATTAAAAATGGAGGAATAGACAAAGTGGGGTACAAAATCCAAAGATTGGACAGAACCTAGCAATATCCAATGAATCTGGGCAGAATATCGGGAGCAAATATATACTCAGACATCATACATGTGCGGGAAGTATAAATTATGTGTTCTGGAAATTTGTTCAAGCTTTCAACAGCGTTGGAGATTCGAATTCTCCTTCCACGCTTCCCATTACACTGTGGCAATGCATCCCGCACGAGCATGACGCTCGCTCGAGATGCTTGATCTCCTGCGGGAACCGCTATGGAAAACACTTTTGTTCACACTTAGAGTGTGAACAAAAGCCATTGCCATAGTGGTTTAGGCCCTGGAGGCATTGGCATGCACATGAAGTTCATGTGCATAACTGATTTCTTCTTCATGTCACATGAAGAAGAGATCAGCTAATAGCTATGACAGTCGTCACCCCAACTATTGTGAAAGAGCGGCGTCCGGAAGAACACAACTAATAGCGATAGCATATGCGAGCGTGGGAGTTGAGCGAGTGACGACTGAATTCTGTGTTCTCACTCTCTCTCTCTCTCTCTACATTTCTTTGCTGTTGCCACTGGCGCGAGCACGCGCAAGGGTTCGGCGCAGAAAAACTAGGGGCGCCTAAATACAAACTTCATGTAGTACTATTCATTCGAGTTCTGTGCAAATGAGCAGCAACACTCTAGTTCACTCTCAGCGACCCTGTTCAACTGGTCTATCAGAATTGAGTTGAGTTGACTACAGTGTCTTGATGCTCTTCCTTCTCCCTCCAGAAAATAACCTCTATCAGTGCAGGGCACCGAATTTGTACCCCACTTTGACCAATACTTGGACATTGTACCCCGCATTGTCCGACAGTGCTAGGTTCTGTCCAATTTTTGGATTTGTATATATACCCCGCTTTGTCTATTCCTCAATGAAATAGTGGCCCATCTTCCCTCTACGATGACTTGTTCACACAGTGTATTTCGCTCGCAGGCTGCGAGCGATCTACAGGCGAGTCGCAGTCTACAGGGTGTAATCCACAGGCGTGAACTGACGGGCTGTATTACAGTGCTCCCCTCACAATCTGACACCCATCGAAAAACATGACCTGACCAATTTGTGATGTGAGGTTTTTTCATTTACATACAACTGCTATGAAAGAGGAACCCATCTCCATTGATGACAAGTTCGACGTCATCTTGGGCCTGCCATGGCTTCGTTGGTGCAGTCCGTTTCGCGAGGCCATCTAGAGCCCTAGAGAGGAGGAGCAGGATCACAAAGAAAAATTCACTGATTTACGGTAAACCAGTTAGAAAATTCATGGATGGTGTTACAGATCAGGATCCATAAAATATGTATATTCCAAAAATAACTAGGTAGGCTCTAAGTTATTGTGTGACTCGCCGGTCCGGCTCGGGAGTGGCTGGGGGACCCAGGTGCACCATGAAAAGGATGGTGGCATTCGGATTTTATCGCGGTTCTCAACTAATTTGCTCTCATGTTGATCGGCTCAAACCGCTAAGTGTATGTTAGTGCCGCATTGCGGTCATTGTCAGACCTTTTCACGAACTACTTGAACGAATTGTGCTACTGTGACATTGATGATAAAAATTTATAAAATAGAACACCGTTTTGGTGTCGAAGTAACTCGTTTGTTTGGCAAAGACACACTGTTTGACCTTCGCGTGGTGTTGCTTGCGCTCGATGCCTCAAGACGTTGCTAGGTAGCAAGAAAACCAGCTGCATCGATCTCCCAAACAGTGCTCCAACCCAACGCTTATTGATCAGTGCTTTGTACTAAAGTTGCTTGAAAGTACAATTCAACGCGTCAAGAGGACGCGTGGAAGTGATGTAGGCCTCTAGACACCTCGTACCACAATCACTCCAACCACGACCATGTCGGTATCTAATTCAATGGCGTGGAATTGCTACGTTGTGTTTATCGCTCGTATCAGCACGGTGCTCGAACATTGGCAACTTTTTTGGGGGTCGAACACTGTCCGACAAGGGGTTGCGAAGTGTAGAAGGGATCTAGCTGTCGGCGTACTAGGACCCATTCCGCCAGGACGACCTGCATCACGGATCCCGCGTTGCTGCGAGGCGCTGCGCGCGTTCTCCGCAATCGCCCTCTCTGGGGGCGCTCCCTCTGCTGGCCCAATAATGTGCTGATGGGTCCTACTGGACCGGCCATATATAAAACCAGTGTCCACTGTATGTTGGTGTGGCCAACGCTCTTCATGAGCTCTAACTTCTTCTGGTAAAACCAATACACTTAACTTCAACAACAACAACTACTACATGAACTAGGTTCTACGCTCGACGGTGATAGGATCTATGTTTCCACTCCTCGGAAGCTCGTGTCTCTGTTTTTAATTGTTACTGCCCGTACTCAATCATGCTGCCCACCAACTAGGCGTCTCGACCGTCCACATCCTGGTGTTCATGTCTGCATTTTGGAGCATCAGGAGAAGGTCGTGGGCGCGTTCATCACGATCATCATTATGCCAAGGATCTACCAAGAAGTGAGTTTCACGTTCTGGTTTACATAGCACGCGTTGCTATCACGATCTCAAGAGTATTAGCTGGCCACTAACATCCGAATCAAAACTTTATCTCTGCTTTTTCCATTGCAGTTTGGACATTCATCGTCATGCTCTGACTAGCTGAATCGACCAACAAATTCTGGCCCGTCAAAATCTAGCTGCGTCAGCAACGAATCAGCAACAAATGCCTAATTTGTAGGAAGAGGTTGAATTGCTTGTCCAAATCCGCGAGATTCTCCGCGGTCGCAAGAATTGTCATGAATCTGTGATTTGATTGGCAAATTATAATTATAAAATGAATCTACTAGAAATGCTATGTGTGTCAATATTCAGTCACTGAAAAAATCAAATTTAGGTTCGGTTCAAAAGCCCTTAAGTCCGCGCTTGACACTCGACAGCAATCGGACTCCGAGCGTTCTGAAAACGAGTCTCGTCGTGGTGGTCCCCCTACTGGAACTACTTGGGATGATCACGGTCGCTCGCGCGAACAAGATCGAAGCAGTCATCACGGAGCGAATCCACCGCCTCCCACGAGTTGGCGCTTTTCGGATACCCGAGCCACTTCACGTGAAGTTCAAGAACGCCATTCTTGGTCCGAGCCCCTCGAAGCGTTCCACGTGGTAGTGGAGCTGACCACGACGATCGCGAAGCGGCGCCGGCGCTCGGATGGGCCGCACAACCCGCTTTCCACCCGTTAGGCCCGGCGTACTACACCGAAGCGGCGCAGCCGGTGGCGTCTCCCGCGCGACCAGATCCGGCTCCCCAAGACCACCAGTGGCATCCAGGCCGGGCGTATTACCCCCAAGCGGCGCAGCCAATGGCGCCGCCTGCGCAGCCAAGTCCTTCGCAGCAAGATCTCGAGTGGCGTCAACGTGTTGAGGCCAAGAATCGGACACTGCGCGAGCAGCTGGAGTACCTCGCGCGCGAGATTCGCGGTTCTCCCCAGAGCGTCGTTGCCCTCGTATGCGTTCGCGTTCGAGGTCGAGGTCGAGCTCACGCTCTCACACTCGCGTTCGGGTTCCCGTTCGCAATCGCCTCCACGTCAGCGCCGTCGCCAGCGTGGTCCATCGCGGACCGAGCTTAATGCGTATGACGACGACTCGTCGTCGGCAGAGCAGCCGCCGCGCGAGTATCGCCCGCGTTGTCGTTTGTAGCGTCTGACGCGCGGAGATATGGCTTCAGCAAGCCGACGTAGAACGTGGGGTGCGTCTGCATCCAACTTGGAAGGTCGAGACGGTACGCCGTACCCTTGCGTTGGATGACGCGAAAAGGACCAATGTACCTGGGAAGCAGCTTCGTGCTGTCCAACCTGGATACAGCGTCCTTAGAAAGGTTCTTCGTACTGAGGAGTACATATTCACCAATATTGAACACATTTGAGTTTCCACGACCTTGTTTGTTCGCTTGTTCTTTCTGTAGATCCTGGGCCGCTGCCATTGCGTCGCGCACGCGCGTGAGGATGTTCACGCGGGACGACAGAAACGCGTCGAGTTTAACCTGCTCTGCCTTTTTAGGAACATGGGACAATTGAGAGGCAAGATTCTGCCTAGCCCCTCCCTCACCAGACTGGGAAGCGACCCATAAGGCATAGCGGCAAAGCAGGGTGACGGGGACCGTCCACGAAGAACGGCGTGAGGCCAATTAAGGCGTGCACACTGTTGTTCATGGCGAACTCCACGAGACTGAGCATCTCCGCCCAAAACTTTGGGTTCTCTGCACAGTAGGAGCGGAGGATATCCTCGACAACGCCGTTGGCGCGCTCGGTTTGTCCGTCGGTTTGCGGATGGTCCGTCGTGGACATGTCCAGCTTGGAGCCCAAGATACGGAAGACTCCTTGCCAAAGTTCCCCGTGAAGCGAGGATCGCGGTCCGAGACGAGAGAGAGTCCGGAAGACCGTGATGACGGAGAATCGTGTCAACGAAGAGCCGAGCACAACCGGAACCGGTGCAGGAGGCGCTCACCGGAGTGAGATGCACCATTTTGGACAGTCGATTCACGAAGACGAGTACGCCATTGTGGCTCTCAGCTGTACGCGTTAAGCCGAAGAAGAAGTCAAGGCTCACCGAGCGGCAGCAGTTACTGGGGACAGGTAAACTGCGCAACGGTGCATGAGAATGCGCTCCCAGTTTGATCCACTGGCACGTCTCACATGAGCGAACGTATTGCGACACCCACTTGTACATTTTGGGCCACCAAAAGTTGGGGCTGAGAAGACCGTAAGTCTACACTTATCCAAGTTAGCGTAGAGCTGGCTCTCCTCGAGACATTCCAGGACTTGGCGGAAATGACCCTCATGAACCTCATCGAGATCGCTTAGTGTGGGCGTAGATATCGTCGAAATACGACTGTGCAAAGGCACGAAGCGGACGAAACAGATGCGTCACAAGACGATTGAACGTCGCCGGTGCATTCGAAAGCCCTTGGAGCATCACGAGCCACTACCAGAGCATAACGCTGGGGGTGCTAACCGCCGTCTTCGAAGCTGCTCCATGAGCACTTGGTAATACCCATCGACCAAATCGAGGCTGCTAAACTTCTTAGACCCGGACATCCGGTGGATGATAACATCTTTCCGAGGGATCAGGGTTTGCGCAGGCACAGTTTGCGCGTTCAACTTGTTATAAGCGTGGACAATTCTCCATTTGCCATTCAATTTCCGAGGACAGAACGCCGGAGCACTGAACGGCGAGACACTTTTGCGAACAAGGCCGTCCTTGAACTTCTTGGCGAAGACTTCGCCAATATAGTCGGACTGCTCCAGCGGGAGAGACCACAGACGGACGGTCACTTACGTCGAGCCTGGCTTGAGTTTGATCTCGTGCCGGATTCCGTGATCCGGCGGTGGCCTCGTGGGTGGCTCCTTATTCAGGCAAGTCTTCGCAAAGCGCTTCATCAGCGGAAAATACCGATCCGTCGGGTTCTTGAGAATCGCCGAACCTCGACGGGCGTCGAACTTCTGACGAAAGTCAGCCAACACGGCCTCGTCGATAGCCGACGATGTGTTGAGTTCCGCGAGTTGTCGCTCCGACCGAAGGATGACCACCGCGGCGAGCTCGCTGGCGCAAAGTTCCCGAGCGAACACTTCGAGGGGAATCTCCTCGAGATCGACGAGCTCGTCGATCCAAGGGAGGTCCACCATGTCGCCAGTGGACAAGTCGATCGCGGCTCCACTGGCCGCGTCGATGACGCATACATCGTGCAAAACGACGCCCGACGACCCGGCGGACGACCCCCCCCCCTCCCCCTTCTTAGGAACGATGCGGACAACACTGCGACCGATTCATCGCGGATACTCTCGGAGGGAGACGAAGCCGACGCGGCGATATCGTGCGTATCACATACACCAACGAACTGGCCGCTCCCATGTCGGGTTCAACAGCTTGAGGACAGTTCCGAAGCTGCGAGGCGAGGGTGGGCTCATGGCGCACCACAGCCTCGCCTCTTCCAGGTTCGGAGTTTCCAATCTTTTTGGACCGCCAGTCGATCCATGGCTCGTGGGTCTCCTGTGGTGAAGTGTCCCAGATTTTTGGAGTTACCACTCTGTCAAGGATTCAGGTCTAGGTCTACTTTAGGGTCTAGTTATGGTCACAAGAAAAGAAGGAACAAAAATAGTAGGAGTAGGAACGCGAGGGACGAACTCCTCTCCTTTGGGAAGGGTTCATTCATCGTTTAGGGACGGTGAGGTTTTTCACCATCACGCTTTTAACTTGAGGTTCTGGGTTTTCCAGAACATCAGGGAATACAGTTCTCGATTTGTCGTCTACCCAACAAGTCGAGTAGAACACAGAAGAACAAAGAAGAAGACCCATCACCCAAAGAGAAGGAATCATCCAGCACCGTAGTAACACTCTGTCAACAGTACGACCGCGATCTTTTGCTGAGTTAAGACTCTGTCAAGAGCGGGGACCGGAAATCGGCCAAGTGCTGGAAACTCGTAAGAGTCGAGCACTTCCGTTTCAGGGGTGCCAGTATCGCCTCTCGTCCAAGCACAAGGCACGTGAGGGCCTTGTGTACGTATCGTGGCAGAGTTTCGGGCGTCCACTTTAAAGAAGTTTGTGATATCCCGAGCCGTCGTCAGGCCAAGGAACGAGCAACGACTGCCATCTTTCGATTAGTTTCGTTGTCAGCCGGTCTCGGTTTTCAGCTTACCCCGCGACAACTGTGCGTATGCCAGGAGTGGAGCCGTCAGCTGTCACGATACAAGGAGGAAGCATGGAACAAGATTCTGCGCAAGCCATAGCTGTGAGTCCATCTGCAGTGATGATTCATCTCAACGGTCAAGCCGCGAACCACGACACTATGTGAGTCTATCGGGTGTCTGAAGCGATTGAGATAGGTCTCCGATACCAGCGCCAAGTGCTCAAGATGCTTGCAGACTCAGACAGCTGGTTTTCGCTGTTTGAGCTCTGCTGACTTTCGTCTGAGTTCTGGAAACGGCCGAATAACAGGAACGTCAAGTAGAGTCTTCATCGACGCGATATCCTCAAATACATCATCCGTCCGTTCCGGTGGTGCGATTGATGCAGCCAGCACTGCCAACAAACTAGCGGGTGTCTTGTCACTGCGAATGATCTTGAGCGCCAAAGGCGACAACATCGCAGCCCACTGAATCGTGCGACCGGTTAAGCTCTTCGAGGTAAAGACCCACTTACTTCATCGTCGAATGCCTTGCCTATACCGTGATTGACTGACCGAGTAGATAATGACTCGCTGCACGTAGGGTCTTCAACAGCGCAAGCACTTCCTGTTCCGCACCGATATATCTGGTCTTCGTATCTTTGAACAGTTTGCTGACAAATTGGACTGGCTGCAGCAAACCCTTGTATTCTTGACATACAGAAGCACCGAAAGCCCACTTGTTTGTATACAGCACAACCACGAGTTCACGCTGACAGTCAATATGTCTCAACAGCGGCGCTTGACACAGGTTCTCTTTCAGAGCGGCGAACGCCGTCTTCGCGTGATCGAGTTGCGTGCCGTCCTTCAACTTCAAGTCGGTCATCTCGTACAGCGCAGCAGCGTAAATCGCGAAGTTCTCAATGAACCCGTGGTAATAAATAAGGCTGCCGATGAATTTTTGCAGGCCTATCTGAGTCGCCGGAAACTGCATGTCCAATATTGATTGAAGATTCCTCGGAGCACTTCTCAACCCGTCTCTGGAGATCACATGGCTCAGAAAATTGACCGACTTCTTGCCAAACGCGCTCTTCCTCAAGCTGATGGTCACATCTCAATACTCGAACGCCTCCAACAAGCATATCGCTCCAAGTCGTGGCGCCGAACGTGATATCGTCTATGTGCGAACGGCAGTTGATGGCGGGCTGCAAGCCAACACTCTATGGATCTCCACGATGGAAAACATCGTCCTCTAATGGCAAGTTGGTGTCGATGCGCTGCTCTTGAAACTCTTCCTTGACTGCAACGAGCTCTTCCTCCGACCAACCCACGATGTTGAACCTCGATCCACGACTGCTCAGTCGCCTGACAGTTCTCCACAAGCGTTATCAATCATCCTCTGGTAAATCTGCGGCGCGTTCTTCAAACCTTGCGGCATTCTTGTCCACTCGAAGTGTCCAAGCGGGCAGATGAATGCCGTCTCCAACAGCGCTCGTGTCTGCGTGATCGCCCAGAACCCGCTTACGTTGTCAAGGAAGCCGAACCACATAATGGCGGCGAAGTTGTCTAACAGAACGTCAATCAATGGCATCGCGTAGACCATGTGCTTCGTCAGACTGTTAACTTGCCGAGAGGCAATGCAGAGTCGAATATCTTTCCCGTTCTTCTTGAGCATAATTTCGATGAAGGATGCCCGCGGGGAATCTGAGTACCGGATCAAACCAGCACGTAGCAATCCTCTGAGCAACTCGTACAGGTTCCAAGCAAGTAGGACTCTTCTCGTGTGTGCAATCGGTTCAGCGTCTCCAACATCGACATCACATAACACCCTTTGGCTGGCGGTGGCAGTGCATTTCCCAAACTGATGAACACGACCTTATGATCTTCAAGAATACGTCTCGTCGTTGCTCTTTCTTCCTCGGTCGTCTCGATCTCACCAATGTCAGCCTCAGTCATGTCGACTTCTTGACGTGGATCTTCATCAAACTCAGGAATCAACGTAAGCTGTTCCCTCATGCTGTCCACGGACATCTCGACACCTTCGTTAATGTAGATCTCCTGTGCCAACTGGGATTGATCAATCTTCTCCGGAGCCAGCCGATCCATGACGAACACTGCTGGAGGAGTGTCTCCAACGCAAGCAACGGTAATGTCGTCACTCCATCGCAACGGCGTGTCTTCTGAGTCTCCATACACGTCCAGATACTCATCTTCACGCAGATCTTCGTAGCTCACCAGAGGTAGCGGTTCTTCTTCAGGTAGCATGCAAAGTTTGTCGCCCAGGTCGATCACCAGGCCAGTAGACATCATAGAGTCGGTGCCGATGACAACTAGCGAGTGCGCTTCAAAGTCGACAACCTACATATCCATCTCGTAACCGACAAACTCTCCAAGCTTCAACTTCACCGTGGCCATCCCGTGCGCAGGCATTGGGCTTTCAGCGACACCGTAAAAGTCGCTCGAGCTCCCGAACATCCTCACGCTCAGTCCCAAGTTTCGTGTCAAGTTCGTATGCAGCAGACTAATGTTCGCGCCTGTGTCAAGCATCAACGGGATTCTGAGATCTTCAACAGCTCCGTGTACGAACGCTTGAATCGCTTCATTCTTTGGGAGATCGTGATCCTTCCACCAACCTCTTCGTTCTCATTCACCAAGCCGGATGTGCATCACCTCCTTGCGCAGCGGCTTCTTCGTCGCTTCATCATTTTCTTCTATTTCTTCCTTTTCTTCGTCATCTTCTCTTCCAATCTTCAATCCTTCATCACTCTATGCAATCACAATCGTCAACATACTTGTTCCTTCATTCACACTTGGTTCCTCATACAACGACATGTCTTCTGCTCTTCTTTCTTGTGGTTTCTCTTCGTCATTTTGATCGACATGGTCTTCACTCACGCAGGGGGCATCTTGTTTCTTCTTGTTCTTGCACCGTCTCTTCATTTTCACATTTACCTGCACTGCGACATCCCCGTCACGTACAGCACTTGCACAACGTTGTGGGGTTAGCAGTTTAAGTGCTTGACAAGATCTTTCATAATGATCTCG
The DNA here is from genome assembly GCA_023336445.1 of Pythium dissimile. Lineage (NCBI taxonomy): Eukaryota > Oomycota > Peronosporomycetes > Pythiales > Pythiaceae > Pythium > Pythium dissimile. The sequence goes on from JAADWZ010000625.1 coordinate 14,247, forward strand.
CTAGCAATGACATTCGGACGCAACAGCCACATCTTCTCAGCGTAAGCGCGGCAGTACGTGAGAGTGTGGCCGAAGTTTCCACAGTAATCGCACTCGTGTCGCTGGTAGCAATTCTCTCTGGTGTGGCCGCCCTCGTGGCAGTTGTCGCAGTTCAATCCTTCGGACTCCTTGATAATCGACGATGGGAACGAGACCTTCTTGTCAGACGGACGACCAACCTTGGCGACAACAACAGGAATATCAGCAACTTCGTCCACCGCCTTCTTCGACGTGAGCTTCCCTTGGTTCGACTCGTACTTCATGAGCTTGTCTTCGAGCTTGTCAATCGACTTGTACTTCGAGTATCGGAACTGGGCCTGAACTGACTTGTCGTGCAGCGTGTCAAAGAACAGCTGAAGATGGTCTTCGAAGTCTTCAGGGAGTCGACCTTCGTCGTCTTCATCATCTTCATCGACTCTGAACTCAATGTGAGCTCGAAGTGCGGCAGCGTTGAACCGATAGAAGTAGTCGAGCGCTAACTCGTCCGGGTTCTGTGTCAGACGATAGAACGTGAGTGTAGTTGGCGTACTCTCGATGCAGTATTTCTCGTTGAATGCCTTGGACGTGCGAGTCCAGCCCTTCTTCACCTTCGGCGGCAACTGCTTCTGCCAGTACCGCGCGGAACCCCGTGAGCGCGTCCACGAACAACCTCAGACAGTGAAACTTGGACCAATTCGACAGGCAGGCGATGTGTCACTGGTTCGAGCTGAGGGTTTTACTACCTTCTTGGTGGGCTTCTCAGTTGGCAATCTTGATCGACGTCTCACTACGGATCCATGATGATCTTTGCGGACACATCCGATGGCTTCACAGTTCCAGTTGCGGCAAGCTTTATGAGCGTGTTCACCAGCGGGTCGTCTTCCTTAGACTTGCGCAGTTGCGGCGACATTGAACGTTCTTCACTGGCAAACACCACGCGTTTCTTCAACGGGTTGTTCCACGAGAGACCTTCCTCATCAGAACTGAAGTCTTGCTCTTCGAGGGTGATCGAACGGGACTTAGCCGGCTTGGTCTGCGGTGGGCACATCTGCTACAACCATGTACTTTGGTTTGAAGTTCTTGTTCATCTCACGATATTTAACGACGGACGACTCCCACTCGTACTCGGCCAGCAATGGTGACATCATCAGATCCATCTCTTAAGCTGCACGTTCTGGATTGAGGTAAACTCCCTCAATGAAGTTCGACCGCTGACGGCTATCGTAGCCACATAACTCGAAAACTTCCTCCAGGAAATGAAGTGCGTCATCCATCGTGTTGAAGTAGTACAGTCGAGCCCCCAGGTAACCTGGGACTGCATCGGTAGTCTGATCTTCATTACGCAACCACGCGAGCATGAGCGGAATGATGCGTCTGGAAGCAAGCAGGCGAGGGAGGTCAGCTTGCACGATCTGGATCGTCCCACCCACCCAAAACTTTTGCGATTGTCCGATCACTTGCTGACGTTGGCGAAATGTACTCGAGGAGTGTAGCAAAGGGTCGATGGCCCACTTTCCAGGAGAACAGAATATAGAGACCGAATGTTGCTGGCGCACTTTGAGACTGTTGTTGCATGCGTATGTGTCAGAGTACTTTTCAAGTGCTGTGGTGGGGAGGATTCCGTACCGATTCACATCGATGACGAGGAATCGGTTCAGCCAATGTTAGTCATCAAACAGCAAGTTTCCAATGTCGTAGCTCCTTCCAATCGTTGGCCACTGGTTGTTGAGCAGAGTTCGATCCATGAGCGATGTTGTTTTGTACTGGACGAAGTGCATCTTGCTCATCTCCTCCAGATCGTCCAGCGTCATCATCGCCGCCAGCACTTTCAGCCGTTTACTAGTCTTTATTGTAACGGGACTGACCGTTACTTCTCTTACACTGTAAGCAGTGTGGGAAGCGTACAAACTCACAGAAGTGTGGGTGTGGTGGAAAACTGTATTTCTGAATGTTAGAAAACCCTATA